>UCOM01002179.1:0-29352 GCA_900474385.1 Ormyrus pomaceus | reverse complement strand
TAGCACATTTCATATTATGAATCAGAAAATTAAAAAAATAAAGCATTATTTATTTTTATGAAATTTCATTAGAAATTGATTTTTTTATATTTTATTATTTAATTGAAATTTTATTGAAATTTTTTTATTTTGACTCTAATGAATGTTCTATGACATTCTTTGAAACTTCTAGAACACATTTCTAAAATAAAAAAAAATTGAGTTTTTTGATGATTTTTTACCGTACCCTACCCTTAAAGCATAACTTTTAGTTGCAAGTTTCTGTAGATTATTCTATTTTGTTGAATGATGGTTTCTGTTTTTTGATTTCGTTTTGAACAAATAAATAAATAATGTGTCAGCCAACGAATGAAGTAAATAGTAGCAGCCGACACACATACAGTGTTACAGTACATGTGCCATAATATTAGGGTAGATTCTCATTGTCGAATTGTGACCTTCCTGACGCGTCATAGGCGTTATGGGTCTTTCCACAATACACGTAACTTACGTGCGTTTTATAAGTTAGGTTCTCGCAAAATTGCTTACAAATGCTGCCAATTTCGTATGAAAAAAAGTTAGTCACGTCACATCAGATCACGTTCAAATAGATCAAGTTGCACTTATAACCTAAATTGAGAAAATTTTTATTGCTTATTTATATTTTTGGTTTTCCCGTGCTTCAAAGTGAATAATAAAAGTAATTAAAATAAGTAATTAAAAAGTTAATTATTAAACTAAAATGAATAGAATGGAAATTATTTTTAATACTGTACAAACTTGGTACTATTTATTAATACTAATTAAAATCATGGTTGAAAATATGAAAACGAATCGCAGGTGGTGGACAAGTAAAAATATCCGCTTTCTTTAGCTAAGTACATTTGTTTAAGAAAATTGATTGTGTATTGCTTCACGACGCTGTAGCAACATTACTGAGACGTGCAATGCTGATAGCATGTAGTATTTTATTTAGTTTATTGTACGTTTTTAGAATGTAAAACTTTGCATTAATAAAGTGAAATAAACTAATAATATGAAACCAAATGTTTATATATTTTTTTTATTGAAAAATGTATTAATTTTATTTTTATTACATATTTTCATTATTATTACAATTACATAATAAAATATTAGAATATATCTTAAATTCCTTTTCTGCATTTCCAATTAAAATAGTTTTTTAAATTGACTACGACCTGTTCGGCTGTTCTATATGTATTTTTTGTGAAGTTGGCAATTATTACTGCTTATGAACGAAGTTAACGGAGCATACGAAGTGTACGTACTGTACGTGTATTGTGGAAAGACCCATAATGATGCTAAAATCCGGAAATATTTAGGCGACTGAATAAAAAAATCATAATAAACACATCTAACAAGCACTTCTTGCGATTTGTTTACAAACAAAGAATATCTTGCGTTGTGGCGTCTTGTCCAAGCTGGCATCTTCCCCCGCTTTACCTTAGGCGTTGCATACATACGCGGATAAAAATCAGCTTTTAGAAATTATTATATTTTTGGTAATGTTAAGGATTAAAGTGGTACTTTATCAAATAATAAAATTTTTATCAATAAAAATAGTTTTGCTATTCTTTTTTTAATTTAAATTGATATTCTTTTATCTCGAACTGCACCGATACTAAATAAAACCCAAAGTTCTACTTTTTACCAATAAAGTGTAGAAATTGAATTTCACTTTTAACAA
The DNA here is from genome assembly GCA_900474385.1 of Ormyrus pomaceus. NCBI lineage: Eukaryota > Metazoa > Arthropoda > Insecta > Hymenoptera > Ormyridae > Ormyrus > Ormyrus pomaceus. The sequence goes on along the minus strand of UCOM01002179.1, from coordinate 27,665 downwards.
AGCAACACCTAAAGAAGAAACGTAGTCTTGAACTCTTTTTTTTATAATTTATCGATAATCGATGGAAGCGACTTAAGAAGTTTCTTTCCTCTTTTCCGCCAAGACCACGACATTATGGAAAATCATTGGCAACTCTTTTTATCAGACATATCGCACCGACTTCTTTTTCCAATAAAGGCTGCATTCGAGGAAAAAGCTGAAGAAGTAGATAAATGAAAGTTCTTATAATTTTTGTTCGTCATTTTTAAATCCTTTCTAAGATTAGTTTTTCATTTTGTAGATACAAATTTTAACGACGTGTTTCTACTTGTAAATTAGAATTCAATTAAGGAAGTTTCATGCCTACTTTGTTAGGGTACTAGGTGAAATGTTAGAAATTTACATCAAAGAAGAGTATTATCAGATCTGTACAAGTGAACGTTTGAAGGTAATTAACTTCCCAGACATATCTGTAAAATTGTAAGACCAGATATTTTTAAAGTTTGCCATTGCTTATAATGAGAATAGATTTTTAAACGGCATTTTCGATTTTTCGTATTTTGAAAAAGTATTTCTGTACAATCCAGTACAATGTCAGTTTCTATAAAATTTTTTAAGTGCGCAGCATATTTTCTTGAATTTTTCTTCGTCTGAAAAATTTAGAACTTCTTCTAATAGAATTTAAATGAAAATTTATTGCCTCATAAAAATAATTTAAAGCTGAATTTATACTCACTCCAAATAAAATCCAAGACAATGAACAGTCATGCGCAATTTCAATTTACAAAAAGCCGTAAAACTCATTCAATAATGAACATGAATTATTATGATTTCTATTTTATATGTATTAATTTAATTTCACTGTTGCTTCTTATAAAAAAGAAAAGTTCTTGTAGAGGTATGTAAATTAATATTATTTAAAAAAAAATTATAATACTATATATTTTGCAGTCTATAGTTCTGTATTAACGTAATCAGTATTGCCATTATATATTCTTTTTGTGTTTGAACTGTTTTAACTCTGGAGCTATTATAACAGAAGTCTTAAAAAAAGTTTTTTTTTTCAACTTTATACCCCTTTCTCGCCCCTTAAATCAAATTCTAACATAATATTTGAGTTACCACCCATCCTAAGGGGTGAAAGAAGGGTATATACAGTTAAACAAAACTTTTATAGACTTTTATTTGAGCTTGTTTGATCAGAAATTGTATTTACTTTTATATGTTTTGTTTGTCATCATTTTATGAATCTTATTTTATTTTTTCTAAGTAATTTTTCAGACCCTTTTAATGTGTTAGATTATATTTGATAAATAATAAGTTTAGATATTAACATCACAAGACAAACTATCACTAAATGAAAATATCTTTATAATTTTAATTAATGTTTCATAGATTTTTCCGTAACATCTGTTCTTTATTGCTCGATAAATACATTGCGAGGATTACATTTTTTATGAGCTTCCAAATATTGACACATTTTATTACGGTAATCAAACAAGTTAAAAGCTTCGAATTTTCGCACTTGACAAATATCGACGAAAATATAAGGTGAGGATATAGCGGCGTCAAGCATCTGGCTACAAAATCCTATCAGTTTCATAATCGTAAACATAAAATTATCGTTTCTCCTTTATTAGCTCTTCTTATCTCCTCCATTTTCTCATCTCCGGAGATAATGCCGCGGCGATCGATAGAGCTCTCTCTCTCTCTCTCTCCCGAAAAAAGAAGCAGGCGAATAAAAAGGAATGGCGCGAGAGGCAGAAAAAACGGAAGATCAACGACCGCAGGAGAAGAAGGAGACGGCGGAGGAGACGAGGACGAGTAATCCGCGTTTATCGTGTTTCCCAGAACAGCTTTTCTGGATTTTCCAGTGTTCTGGCATACAAGCCACCGCGCGCTCGCTTGCGCCTCTCCCCGCAACCGCCGACGATCTTGTCTGTCGTTTTCTGGGAGAGCTGCAGCAACGGCAGAGGCGGCGGCGGCGGCGGCGGCAGCAGCAGCAGCTTTGGATGAGCCAACCCTCGACTCGAGTCCTCGGCGAGCCGCAAGCTCTCGAGTATCGGCGTAATTCGGAAGTTCAGACATTACGAGGGCGGGCACCGCAATCGAAATTGCTATCTCCCTCGCACCTCGATTGCCGCCGCAGCGACTGGCGTCGGCTTCTGCAAGGTGCGCCAGCGCACGGCGCGGTATAGGTGCGGTAAGACGAAAGCGGCGAAGCTTCGACCGAGTTTCTTTCTTCGTGCCGGTCAATTGTGCAGCTGCAACTCTTACTTTTCGAATGAGAATTGAGCTTAATTGTGCGGAATAACCGGCCTCTGTTTATCGAATGTTACGATAATTGATTGTTTGCCTTTGGCGGCGCTTCGACTAAGTCGTTCCTGCAATTTATCAACGTCCAATTTGTGAATTTGGCGCATGGACTGGAAACTTATGTATATTTAGCTTTCATTAAATTTTTAAGAGAACATGAAAAAAAAACTAAATTTAGCTTGAAAATATCTTATGTACAAGCGATATGAATATCTTTTTGTCAAAGGATGATCGTTGTAATATTAGTTTTTAAGTAGTTGTGAGATATTATCTAACTAGTTGTCGAAGTTTGAAACGCGATCCTATCTAGCTTCAGGATGAAAGCAAATTTTGACTTTACCGCAAATCCTTTCGATCCAGCTACAGTTGATGAAGTTAAGATAGTGTCGAAAGTTATCCTACTAAAATATCCTCAGCGATAGGAAACGTAATTAATGCAAAGGTATCTACACGTAAAAGCAACTGTTGTCAAATGTTCCTTACAAGTTAAAAAAACACTAAAATATATTTTAAAAAGCAGTTGTAATACTTTATCGTCCTATCAGCGTGTGAAAATCTAGGTAAATATTCCACCGTTTTACTTAAATTTTGAGAATTCTAATGAAGGAGAATTCTAACAAAGGAGAATATTTACTAAGCATTCGCAGAGAAAGTGGGATAGTTCCTAAACGCTAGAAAATCCGTTGATCTATATTCACGGTCGCCTCGCAATCTGAGAATGAATAGTGCGATTTATCGGGCGAGTCTTAGGCAAGGCGGAAGGCCGGCCGAGAGCGGATCCCGCTGATGAATGACATAATTATTCGCGCGAGTGTTTGCAATTTCTCGTGGCGGCGGACTCCGGCCAAGTTTTCCGGCTTCCAGGCGCGCGCTGAAACATTTCGGTTTCGCTTATGTAATTTCGGCGTGGAGAGAGAGAGAGAGAGAGAGAGAGAGAGAGAGAGAGAAGCGAGCCGAACAGTGCCGGTTCTATTGATTCCTTGGGAATTCGGAGCTGTTTTGGGAGGTCCCAGGATTCATTGGATTCAGCGTTTTAAAATTTATCCTCCCGGCGCGACTGCTAAGAGCTCTTGGAAATCGATGTTCCACCCGTGTTCAATAAATTACAAGATATTTTACACCAAACAAGTACTGTTTTATGCAGGTGATGCATTAGAGACTTCGAGAAAGTATCCTGCAAGAGTAATGTTTAGTGCTTTTGCAAACACATTGCCGAGAAGTATTTGTCTCTTGAGTGCTGAGTTTTTCATTCTTTAGCTAACTTAATGTGGTGTATTGTATTTTTTCAATTACCATTATTAAATGTCCAATTTATTTTGTTACTTCCATGCGTACACTTAATTTCATGCAATATGATAAGGCAAATTTAAGTTACCACGCTAAATATAGAGATACTACATTTCAATTTTTCAGAAACGAGAATTAAAAGCAAGGTGAAAAAAGTGATTCATTTTACGAAGGCACAGCTATAGCAAATGAAGTTGACCTATTTTTGCTAAAGTACTTATTTTCAAAATTTAGTTTTTCTTGTGCAGACTCGTCGAGTTCTCACGTTTGCACCAGACGACTGTATGTTTTTCATTGCGTAAACAGCTAATTTACGACTTCGTTAACGGAATTTGCGTCAAAACTTGAAACTATCACTTAAACGTTTACAGTTTTTATCAATTTTTACCATAATCACACTATTACCCTATTTATAAAACTAGTTTATGAAAACCCACATAAATAAAAAGAGTTTTATTTCTTCTAGAAAATGTTGTTAATCGTTTTATATTAAAATAAGTGTGAGAGAGTGTTAGTATAATAATGTGTGTAAGTATGAGAGAGAGAGAGAGAGAGAGAATCAACGACTAACAATAAGAACAGCCAAAGGTAAACTGGGTTGTGCCGGTGTTCCTCACTATTTCTTGCGGTTCCTTCTACTCCCTTAATATAGAGATATACTAGTACTGTACTATTCTTAGGAAAAAAGGCCAGTGACCTCTAATAACGGGGTCTATTCCTGCATTCGTGCAGGCCTCTAACAATGTCAACCTTACGCCAACGTTCGATTAAGGATCTAACCTTAATCGTGATCCGAAAAGTCAACTGAAAGAAAAGCAACTTAATTGGTAAAAAGTTCAACGAAGTGAGGTAAGGAAGTTTACGAAGTAAGAAAGGACGAGGAAGGGGGACGATACGACATTACCAGCACAATTCCGCGCCGTTTGTGTGAATTCGAAAGTACGGCGAAAGTCAATTTTCCGCGTGTTAATCGGACGTTTGAATTATTAATTAGTTTGTAATTTGTTAAGCAAATCTAATAAAAAGAATGTGCATCTTCAGCTTTAAAAATGAACGGTATTATTATTTTACTTAAATTAGTATACGTGGATTACTTTTATAAATAAATTCGAATTTCCTCTTTAATTTTCCATTAAAATTTATTGTTATAAACTTCCGAAAGCCTACAAATTCCCGAGCCAATGTCTGAAAATCGGAATCCGATCAAATCCGATGCAATGATCAAAAGCCTCCTCTCAATAGCGATTAGATGCGAAGCTCAGGGAGCCAAGCAGCAACACAGAGAGAACATGCAGTCGTTTGCCTGCTTAATGATCGAGTCCGGGCAATCACTCCCAGCAGGCAGTCTGTCGGGAGCTCAAAAGAAAATCATCCCTCCCCGCAATAGCCTTGCGAGAGCCTCAATTACGCAAAAGCCGATATCCCATCTCATTACCCTGAGAGTTCCGTCACATTCGAAGCGACGCGGACGTCGTCAATTCTAAGAGCCGCACACCGCCGAGCAGACTGTCAATCGCGAGGTACAAAGGAGCGGCCGCGGGAGAAGAGGGAGGACGGGGGCGACGGCGGCAGGTGTGCCCGCTTGCCTAATAACTCGCGCACTCGAGATAAGCCGTTTGCCTCGTAAACTTGACAAATCGGACTAACGGGACTAATCGCCTCATAAGCGACATTCGCGTTGGATCCACGCCAATTCGAGGATGTATCCTGGCCGCTCGCCGGCCTATCCGCCGGTTTGCTGCGTAAAAGGCTCCGGTGTACGAGCATTGTGTCTCACGAGGCGCGCGGGAGGTAGGCTACCTACCGTACCCCGTGAGAGAGATGCATTCCGACCACCGCCTGCCGAGTCCCAAAGGGCTTCTACTAGTTTTTCACGCGTATTGTAACGGGGGGTAGAAGCTTGCTTTTAAACGCCTGTTCACGTGGCACCCGATCAGGTGGCAACTAATTTTACTGGAATTCAATTGATAATGGATTTTGAATGAAGGCTCTCAAATAAATTAATGAGTAACTGAGTTGAGTTTTGGTCTTACTGAATGCCTATAGTTACACTGAGAAAAAAATTTCTTGAAATCAAAGAAAGTTTCATTGCGGGTAATCGGTTAAATATTTTTTTGATTCAAAGAAGACATTCTTTAATACAAAGAAACCCCTTTTTAATGGGAAGAAAGTTTCTTTAAAAAAAGAAAATTTCTTTTCGTTAAAAAGGGGTTTCTTTGAATTAAAGAATATTTTCTTTTAATCAAAAAACTATTTAACCGATTGCCCGCAATGAAGTTTTCTTTTTGATTTAAAGAAATTTTTTTCTCAGTGTATGAATAAAACAGTTACAATTCAAGAATTTATTTTGATTATTGACGTTGCAACTGACATATGCTTCTATTTAAAATTTAGATTTTTATATTCTAAGAAAGAGGACAGATAGGATTGATTAAAATAGTTAAATAAATCACAAAGTTTTCAATATTTCCTGATGATTTTGAGTCAACGTGAATGTTAAATAGATAGATTTTTATAGTTATTATTTATTCATATATTCATATTGGTTTTCAAAAATGGTTTTAATTTTCCAGTTCATGCCTAAAATAATATTTATACGATAAAAGTATATTTCTTATGAAAGCACATTCAAGAATTTAATTTTCTTTTTCAGACGCTGTTTCTAAAAATATGTGAATAATAAAATATCATCGGAAGCGGTGTGGACTTTACTTTCATATAAAGGAAAAGCTTTATTGAAGAATAAAGTACGATAGGATCTTATATAAAAAAATAGTACTACAAAAGTTTACTTCCTAATAAAATTTTTGTTATAAATTATTGCTATATATAACGCTTGCATATTGAAATAGGGGACGAGGAAAATTTATTAAGATGACGTTGAAAAACAATAGCACAGACAATAAATTTTATATTAAAATAAAATTTAAAAAATTTTAGATTACTTGTTAATAAGCGTAAATTATACCCTGCAGTTTTACGCCTGAAAATATAAGTACGCGAGAAAATTGCTTGAACATTTGGCCCAGCATATTAATATTTTTTTAAGATGATAAGCTGAGAAATAATTCACGTCGCAATTGAGGTCAAGCGCGTTAGTGGAAATTCCTCCACTTCAATATCAGACTTAGTTTAACGATTTTTCCATTACTCCGAAACTTTAGAAATCCGGGGAATCAACCGCAGACTAGATTTTTCAGTATTCCAAGATCCAGCAGCCGGCAAAAGAGAGAAGGATTAAAGACCAGGAAGAGAGAAGAAACGAAAGGGGATAAGAAAGCATCGGCGGTAAAAAGGGGAACCGCAGGGAAAAAAGGCAGAAAAGGAACCAAGATTGTGTATAAACCAAGGTGGAATGAAAGACGTGCGGTAGAAAGGATGAAGATAAGGAAGCGAGGAAACAAGGGAGAGACCGAGAATACAAGGGTCTCGGCGATAAGAAGCAAGGACCAAGGAAGATAAGAAAACAGAGGCCGATAAAGAGAGAGAGAGAGAGAGAGAGGGGGGGGAAGAAAAGAAGGAGAGGCAAAAAAGGAGGAGCAACTGACGTGGACGTAGATTGAAGAAGAAAGCGTTGCTGCTGTCAAGGGTGGGGAAAAAGAGAGTAGAGCAACCGCAGCCAGTAGCACAGAGCCAGCCTTTAATCGCTCTTGCGAAGCGGAATAATCCAGCCGTCCGAGAAAAAGCTTGAAAGCTCCATAGGAGCTTGCGAGGGAAAAGAGAGCAAGAGATAGGCGCTGGCTGACGGCAGCGAAAAGACCCGCTCCTGGATGGATAATTCGCTCGCGATGAAGGTCATCCTATGGTAATGCATTAGTCTTTGTCGATGACGATGGAAATTAGGGATTCCATTGTAAGAGCCGCCTTAAACAAGAAAAGACTTCCGCAGAGATTGAAAAAGCGTACTCTATAACTAATCGATTCTCATCCGTGATGCAGCTTCTTTGTATAATAATTTTTATGAAGAAAGATTAATCAAAGAGCATTCAAGAAATCTTTGTTTTTATTTCATCATATTCAACAACGAAGAATAAATAATTTGTATACATTTTTCATTATCACTGTAATTATGTTTATACCGGATAAAGTAGTGACGTTATTCTCATATTAAACAAGGTTTCGTATGAAGGATTATTAATTTTTTAATAGCACGCGCAAAAACTAGTATACACGAATAAAATAATTTAAAAGAAATATAAATTTACAATAAATTAGATTTTTTTATAAAGTATATGTTAAAATACTTGAATGCAGTAAAATTATGTTTCGAAACATTATGTACTTCGTGAAATTGATCAGACGACGAAGTGCATTAAAGAAATTACAGGCACCTGAAATTCTAATTGTAAGGCATAAATGCTCGAATTGTAACCAATCCTATTAGCCCATAACTGGCAGCCACGAAATACCCTATAGTGGTTATAAATTCATGATGGCCGGTAATACATATATACGTGCTTGAAATACATCTTGATTGTGTAGGGGGATAAATTGGATATATTTGTACGGGATATGCAGGGAGATTTAATGCCCGACTTCAAAATGGTTACTACACTGAACATAACCTCTAAAGTACCTTCATGCTTGCTTGGCGAATATTTAGTACTAAGATCTAAATCGACTAAGAATAATTATTATGCTTTGTATACTAGAAATTTACTAAGTCGCACCGAATTAACTTCCGATAATTTTATGAGCTCTAACTATTATAATTAATAAATCCTATATATTTGAGGTGTATATAGTCGCATATAATGTATTTAATATAATTAATCTTCTTCAAAAGGGGTAATTAATTACTTAATTACTTTCTTGTATAGTTAGTATTTGGAAGATATGACATCAGCTGCTCAAAATTTGGTTCTTTATTATTTATAATAATAAAAAGAAATCTAAATTTTTTGACACCGACGTTACTACTGATCACTGCCGTCAAGTTTAATTTTATTTGTAGCTAATATTTCCTTTGACTTAAATTGCTCTGAAGATGAACAACTAAGTTGTTGAAGTATTGACAATAAATAAAATTAAAAAATTGCAAACAGTAGCGTTTAATTCAATACATATATTGATTATATACCCAAAAAATAATAACGATAATAAAAATAATAAGGTAAATTATTTTATAGTGCTAATCAAAGCTTTAAACTACACATTAAATTGTCGAAAACGTTATAACCCAACTTTTATGTACCTACAACAAGTAATGCATGGTTGAATAATTTGCACAACCTTATCGCTCCAAAGGCGTATTGAAGAGGAAAATTCATCATAAAATATCAAATTTTGCTTTAGGAATTATTCAGTATTTAAATGAACAGAGTAAAAATTGTTGAAAACCCTAAGCGCAAGTAATCCCACATAGCAGAACTACTTAAAATGAATTCCTTTAAAAACAGAATTTACTTGAAAAGAATTTTTTTGTAATAATATTGCTGTCTGGGAAATGAGAATTAAAGCTGTTAGAAATTTGGGTCATTATTCGAGAGTTTTTAAGTAAAATAAAAATGTTGTTTCAGCACTTTTGGCTTCAATTAGATTGTTAGTAGATTAATTTAAAAATGTTTAAATTAACTATTTTAGAAGATTTCTTCAAATAATATTTGAAAAAGTTTTAAATTTTAAATTGATAAATTTAAAAACTCTAATTAGTTAAAATAAGTAAATAGAAGTACCATAACATCGATTTAAAAAAAGTATGTCTATAGTTAAAGTGTTCACGTTTATTCTGCTGTTAGAGAGCATATTGGATGACTACCCACAGTAATTGGTGTATTTATACGCGTTAAATAAACAATTTGATAAACCAAGTTATATGATTTACGCATCAATGATTCGACTATTCGATTGTAATATTTTTTTTACCATAATATGTGATTCCATTTAAAGATTAAACAGAATTTCAATTATTATTAGTAAGTAATGGTCATTATCAATAATATAATATGTAGTACGTAATAAAATTAGTATATACAAATATTATTTACTAAAAATATAATAAAATCAGTGCAGCGCCGAGTGCAGCGCTATATAAATAGTCAATACAAACGAAAGATTAAAATATTTAATATCGGAGTGGAGAATAATTGAAGAAGAAAAAAAAGCGGTAAATTGCCATTCTTACCTGAAAGTCGAACTTCTCAAATTCAGCTTGAGCGTCGATGTCGGTTTGCCTCGGCACGATGACTGGACACGTATCTGGCGACACCTGGGCGTCAGGCGGCTCGCTGTAGTCCGGCACGACCGAGGTGAGCACTCGATCGAAACCCGCGCCTTCCGCTATGATACCGGCCGCGGCGGATCCACCGGTACCGCTCGGCCCCTGCGTCTGACTGACGTAGTACAAGCAGAGCAGGACCGAGATCACCACGGCGGTCAGGACGAGCATCCGGCCCGAGCCCCGTCGCAGGACCTTGTACATCGCGGAGCTTATTCTCAATGGCAGGACTCGCGTTTTCGTTACTGAACGACCACGGGTTTTTCTTGCGCTGCGTTTCGGTGTGGCCCGCTCATAGGGTCATGTTACCGAGGCGGAAGCGACGGGCGCGAGGAGCGACTTTCGTTTCAGTCCCTGCTGTCGTCGATAGACTTCATTTGGTATCGCGAACAGATCCGTGGCTTCTCTGTAATGGAAACAGAAATGAATGATGCATTAATAAAGAGGCATTTACTTGTTCCTTAATTTAGATTTAGATCGTATTGATTTAAGATCATTGTGCGCTTGCTGTTTTATTGCGCAGGCAAACGTATTACGAACTGATATAATACGACTTTTAATTAAACGGGGCAGGTTTTGTTTATTCGACTGAATAATTAAATTCATCGATTTCGAAGATTCGAAAATTAAAACGAGGTTTGATGAATAATTTAACAGAATAATTACTGCCATCTCGGAAATTTTAATTTATATTCTAAAACTAATTCCCGGCTCTTCAGTGGAAATAATAGTCATCAGTTAGAAACTGTTCCAACTTGATTTGTTCAAACTTTTAATCACAATGCACCTTATCAAAATTTCTTTAATGAGATTTTGATTAAGATTTATGACTATAATAAAGGGAAATTAGAGAAAATAGCTGATATAAAATCTATATTAGTTTCCCGAACTTAATAGTCAACTGAGATTCGGAGCTGGAATGCTGTCCTATAAATTCGAGATATTTTCTTAGAATCAAAATTTCAACTTCAACTCTTATGTCTGCCTTTGTAGATCGAATCTCTTTTTAAAAGGGTAAATTAAATGTGACTGAAATAAATGATTTCATAAAATGTTTATAATTTTACTACAGTTTTTTAAAAATTAAATTCACTGCGTTTAAAACGTTCGTCTTCGCTTATAAGCAATACTTCTTAAAAGCTTCTATATAAATTTTTTAATAAAAAATCCACTTTACCAACTTTAAACGTACTTAATTTGCGAGCCCTTTAACCTTATTGAGAAAGTAATTTATCAAAGGTAAAAAAAAGTAATACACCACATGCACTTTAAAAGGTAATATAGTACAGTATAATACAATATAATAATAAAGACAATATATAGTAATGAAAAACTGAAAATAATTTACTAAAAGCCCCGTCAAAAAGCCAGACCTCCCCCGTATCAATAATAACTTTATCGAAAGTCATCCCGGACACATCTTCCGATTGGCTCGTCCGGGACGATAATTGATTTCTAATCTCCGCGACACACTCCGCGCACGGCAACTTCACGGCAGGCTTCACACCGACTTTAATGAACAGACACGGAGAAAACATTGAAAAGCGCGCACGAGCTACGGGGGGTAGCGACGCGGGCTGCGTTTATCGTCCCTCGGCCGGTCCTCTCGAAATTATATTATCTCCCCGGGCGTAGCGTCGGCAGGATAATATACATTGACGCTGACAGAACAGTAATTCCGCGAACGTAGGGGGCGTAAGCGCAGAATGGAGCGTCGGCGGCGGCGGCGGCGGCGGCGGCGGCCGCATCCGTGCGGCGCGGCGCGCACAGCCAGTTTCACGCATTTCGCCAGAGATTCGCTCGAGCAGGCTTTGGCTATTAGAATGGAAGCAACCGCGGCAATGGGCTATGAATTACGGCCGCCGGCGCGCACTTGCTCGAGTTGATTAAACGTCCGCGAAAATTATGACTGACCGTTTCGACGTTCAAGTGCACCGGCGGCGGCGGCGGCGGCGGCGGCGGCGATGGATACTTTTCGTGAATGCATTATGCCGCGGAGCTCGAGGGGTCGGTTAGTATTTTCACGGCGCAGCGAAAGCAAAAGCCGAGTTAAACTGAATCATTTCATATTCCGAGTGCGGTGCTTAGAAAATCAAATTGCTCCTCCGACGTGAAAACTGGAGGGTCTGCAAGTGTAAAGATTTTTGCTTTAAATTTATCGAATTGCGCGCGGTGTGCTTTTTTTAAAATCGAACTCTCGAATGTAAGGTCCTTTCAGCACAATATCGGTTTATTGGGCGATAAGTGCTTCGAGTATATGAATTGCACAGATTTCTGCTGCAGGCCGGGATAAACAAGCTCAGCTTCGTCCGGAAAAACCTTGGAAGACATTTGAAAAGATTTTCGCGAAAGCAATTTTTCGAGCCGAGACGAGAAGTGCGCGATGCTTCTCCCCTAAAAGCAGTCGTTTTACCTTGCCGCCGTTCAAACTTTGAACGCGATGTAATGCTCGAGCAGCAGTTCCCACGCGATATAATCGATCCAGTTTATTTTCTGTTATTTGTTCGATTTCCGCAGAATTTAGGTAAACAACTGAAAGATCTTTTCTTTGATTTTAATCGCATCCAGAGCTGTTTACCTAGTTTTCCAATAGCAATTAATTACGTATTCATTTATGAAGTTAATTAACATGAAACGTATATCCTAAGCTCGGGAACGAATTATAGCCAATTTAAATAAATATTAACAGATTTGTTTAATGGTAACGAAAAGTAAATTTTTAGCAGCTTGTTTTGCCACTTTTTCCGAGTAAGTGTATATCTTATTTACCCGTTATCTAAAAGCAGCGCATCTTCTCAAATTTTAACCTCATAAAAAGTTCATTTTACTCTATTTGAAATACGATATTACATTTTCCACAAGCAATAAGCATCCCTCCTATCCCTCTCTCATTTATTTTCATTTTCATTTTTCATTTCCACTCCGTGCCTCCTCTATTCTACTCTCGCTACAAGCTCTCGGGGAAGACAGTCTCACCTTGATTTTCCCCTCTCTCGGTGTACATTGCTCGCTCCTCTTACTTTATCTCTTATTTTTCGCCTTACGCGGCCCGCGCCTCCCGCCTTCCCTTTTCTTTTCCGGCGCGCGGCACAGACAGCTATACGACGGGCCACGACGGGCGCATGCAACTTGCAGGTGGATCGCGAGCATTCCGGAGATTGGATTTTAATTCAACATTAACGCGCGACCCCGAGAGCAAGACTGTATATATATATGCCCAAAATCGAGGATGTGCTTTAAGTTACCTCCGAGGAGATAAGGAAATTTCATTTCGCTCCGAGTGTATTATTAGATTACCATTTTTAAATATTTGACGTATCGGGGAAGTAATGCGGATGTATTTGCCTTGAATTATTTATAAATCTAGCTTCGAATCTAGTTTGGGCGAAGCAGCTTCAACGTGTTTATATCGAAATGAAATTGGGTTTCATCCGCGTGTGCTGATTTGAATAATTCATTTTAATCGAATTGAGTACTGACCCACATTGCCTACAATGAACTCCGGCAAATAAGAATATTTATGGTAGTGCATTTTTTAAAGAAGCCTGACATCTTCATATCGTCCGTTTCGCGGCGCGGCAATAAACGACCGCTGAAATATTTCACTTGGCACGTTACAAAAATAATTCACAGCCAAGCATTTAACATTACTCGCCCCCTTTTGCAACGGAGGAAACCGTAAACTTTTCATTTGAAATTGGTTTTCTCCACTTTAAGGAGCAATCCGGGATAGAAGAAGCTCATTTAATCAAGGAAAAAGTCCAAGCTGGCTGGTATCAAAGTCGAGATTTACACATTTCTAAGTAAAGTGACTCGAGTTTCGTACCCGAGTCGACGTTATCTTACAGCTCCGCTCTCCCCGTGACGACTCTAAGCAGTAGACGTCACGCAGACTCGACAAGCCTGCAGCGGCGTTTGGGTCGATTTACATCTCTGATCGGGTGCACTCTCATACATCCAAATACCTCCCTGTCTCTCCCTCTCTCTCTCTCTCCCGTTACCCTCTTCGCCTATACTCGGCGAGCTCTCGTTCTCTCGGAGGAGAACGTGCATAAAATCCAGTTTAATATCGCCGCGTCGCATATTGACTTCGAAGCGATTTTTCGGAATATTTTGAATAATTTTACGGGCCGATCATTGAAAGCCCGAAGCAGCTGTTTCAACAATCGGAATTTATCGCGTAAAAGCAAAGTTTGCCTTTGAGTTTGTAATAAAAAGACTGCAATTACTGATGTTGGAAACGTAAACTAAAAATGACATTTTTTTTCTTTGAAAACAGTGCCGTGTATTTATCTGGACAAAATTGCAGGAAAAAAGTTCAATGTAACATTGGAAATCTATTATTAAATGCAATCACGGATTAAGTAATAATGCGAAAAATTCCTCGTCACTGCACTTGAACAGAGGTTGTTGTAGTCAACGCTAATATGTTATTTCCCGGTAATAAAATTGTGCACTCATCCATAGATGAATGAGATGTCACTAATACCTTATAATATAATAGAAAAGTAAACATTGACACTAAACGTGATCATTAAATACTAATTTCCGTGTAATTAGAAAAGATAATTGCACTATAATTATAAAAAAGTGCAGGCAAATTAATTTTTCTATAAATTATAAATTTAATTAAACTGTAAAGTTGTAAAGGGTGCTGTAAATTTTAAACCAATGAACTTCTTATTTCCTAAAAATACTCTGCACCCGTAAAATCAATGATATGAAAAAGTTTTTCAATCGAATTTGAATCGATTTCCAGTGATTGGGCGCAACTTTGATCTATATAATTAAAATATAGCTTTGATGTTTACGCTGCAACGCATAAAGCAGTCAAGCAAATTATTGCACAATTTTATGCGAAACAAGATACGTTGGACGAGCATTGTAGACAAGCGGCAATCAAAATCGAATGAAACTAAATGATGCTGCAGAGAAAAAAAGTACCAATAATTATACCGGAAACTGGAATTTATTGATGCAATTTTCCAAAGCCCATTGATTTCACATTTAATGACAAAAATTTAATTTCGAGAAAAAAATTTTTAAATTTAAAAGAGCATACAGAAATTGAAAACCACGCATCCTGTTTTTATCCGCGCGGTGTAATTAGAACTGGTTCAGATTTCCCGTAAATCTTTGCTCGAGACAGGGCCGATCAAGTTCGCTCCGTCAAGTTCGCCATATCTCAAAATCAGAACGGCAAGCCGGCATAATTAAATTAATATCCATCCGTTTGAGAGTGCAGCCTACCCTCCCCGTCTCTTTATTCAGCGTCTTTCCCCCGGAGCCGGCCGGCTTCCTCCCCCCCACCATTTCGAGTGAACGTGTCGAGGGTGCTTATTGCGATTCGCTCGCGGCGTCTGAGTAGCGTCTCGACTGGGCAGGAAAAAAAGCCCTCTCCTCGCTCGAGGGGAACGCGGATAGTGAAAAGGGAACCCGCTCCGCTCGATGAACTTTCCGGGGCGCCTTTCTCTCTCTCTCTCTTCTTTCCCCCTTTTCCCTGCCCCGCGCGTTCCTTAATTCGATTTCCGCTGCACGAGCCAGCCGATGGCCCGTTCGGATGCTCTCTCTCTCTCTCTCTCTCTCCCCCCCTCCCCCTGTGTGCGCGCCGACCTTAATTCTGGAGAGCACCCACGCGTGTATACGAGAGAGCGAGCTTCTGGCCTGGCCGCCGCGCGGCTCTCTCGAGGTCGGAGTGGAGGCCAGACGCGCGACTTGCGGTCTTGGCATCCTTCTGCAAGAGAGAGAGAGAGAGAGAGCGACAAATGGACGCGATGCGCGGATGCGCGAGATTCGGACGGGCGCGGGCGCGCGGCCCGAAATTCGATTAGGCGAGCTTTTTGTCCTTTCATTTGCGTGCTTATTGATTGGCCCGTATACAGGGGTGGGACCATTTCGTTCGCTCGAAGCCAGAGTGAGTCTGGCAATTTTTATCTTTGTCCAACCATGTTTTTAAGGCGCACGAATGCAAAGATATACGTTGTATTTTCCGTAGCTCGTATTTCGGATTTCCGAACCTCTGAAGGTTAAAATTTTTCGGTTAGTAACTGACGATTTTTTTGCACTCAACAATACAAAGGATTTTCAATAATTCTTAATATTAACCAGGTGATCGTCTGCTTTTATGTACATATGATGAATCGTTTTTTCGTATTAAGCTTGGAAATGCAAATTTTCGTTGCTAAATATGATGTTATTAATGAGACTGTAAATGACATGGGTGAACAAATTAAACTGAAAATATTTGATTATGCGAACTCACGTAAGAGAGGTTGGCTGCAGCAATGCAAAATTGTTGTTCCATCGCGAATACGGAAATTAATTACATTCTTTGTAAAGAAATTGTTTGTATCAGCAAATTGAGAATCAGACCTTGCTTTATTATTTGTTCACTGTTGCGAATATGAATGAATTACACAAAAGGTGTATAATTATTGATCATTAATTTATTGATGCCTCTGAGTAAAATTAGGACATATAAAATTCTTCTTTTTTATGGATACTTATTTTGCAATTATAAGTACAGATTACATTCAACAGATAATATATTCAGCAGATTGATACGAAATATTGTATTGTTGTACAGATAGATGACAATGTACCACAATGCATAATAATCTTTTAAATTTGCAGTTTCATTCATAAATATTAAGATAAAACATCTTTTCAAGTTGTCTTTACAAATGAGGTGATGATGACTGAAGAATATTTGATTAACAGATTTTCAAATAACCGCCCGATAAGACAGAACCAGTAGTAAAATAAGAGATCCACGCCATATTTTAATTTGAAAAGATATCGAAATTTAAACTAAAATTTAAAATTTAAAAGAATTGAATAAACGAAACCGAACTGACGATTATTGTCGCTGGATTCATTTATTTCTTAATTTTTTCAAAATTTTTTCGATTCACGACTTAATCAGAGGAGAAGACTAAGCATTTCGCATCGCGCAATCTGAGAGAACTTAAGATAAGGGCAAAATGTCCCGTTAATCCAGCGTGGCAGCTGCGCTCTCCCGCTCTCGAATAAATTCAAATCCGGAAAGTTTCGCCTAATGAGCCGGCCTCTGCCCGGACACTCTAATGAGAATTTACAATTTGTCAGTTGCTCAAGTATCTTACCGCGCTGTGCCGCGTCGTAAAAGCCGCCGAAAGTTGTCGTTTCCCTCCCGGAGAGTAAGAGAGAGAGAGAGAGAGAAAGAGTGGAAGGGAGAGAGGCGGAGAGGTTTGCGCAGGCAAGTCGAGCAACGCGCGTATGAACTCGTCTCCGAGTACAGTCAAGTGTACATACTTCGGCCGCTCGAGAGAGCAACAGCCAAGGAAAGAGAAAGAAGGGAGACGAGGAAGGGCGGGGAAGGGGAAGTGCAGTCGGGCTCCTCGGGACGACTTTACACGAGAGCAGCGTCGCCTGCCGAAAATTTCGAACGGGGCGTGAGAAGCGTGTCGACGCGCTTCGGCTGATGCCAACCGACAAATTTTTAGCTTAAATCTGATTTTAATTAAGAATTGAAAAATTTGTTTGCGTCGAAGTGGATTGATGGATGCGAGCGGCATTTTTGGCGGTACGAAATTTTATAAGAAAATACATTAACTTTGGTGCGACAGAAAAACAATTGAATAAAAACTATTTTCCCAAAATCATAGTTCTCGGCAGCTCAGAGAAAAAGAGCTGGTTGTTTAGCTGCAAGAGTGAAAATCGTAAATTTAATCTTTATCCATACCGATAAAATCACAAGTCCGAAAATTCGAGTAAAATATTTGACTTAATATTCCTCGACAAACGAGGCCTCCTTAAAAACTGTGAAAGATCCTCTGTTTAAAAGCGAAACTGCATCGCAAAAGGAAGCACCGCGCGTTCACCGGCGAAAGTACACAGCCAAAAATCCCCAAAGGTGTGCCGAGAGCGGTATATACCGTATGCCGCGTCGACTCCGGCGTCGCAGAAGGCAGGAAGAGGAGATCGCCGAGACACACGACACTGGCCGCTCTCGGGAATGGCTTCTGCTCGGCGACGGTGCGCGCGTGTGCTTTGTTCGTGTACGCCCGCCGAGAAAGTTTGCCGTGCTCCGAACGCACGAGAGAGTTTCGAGGAAAAAAAAAAAAACGAGGCGCGACCGTGAATACATTTGCCTTTTAATTTCCGGCATTACGTACCTGTTTATTTTAGGTTTTACAAGAGTGCCGAGAGCTCTCTTTCTCTCTCTCTCTTTTTGCCTCTTTTCGGCGCGCAGCTCGGAGAGAAGTTTCCTCCGGGTAGGTTTGGGAGCGCGTTTTTGTAGGATTTCTTGTGTAAGCGCGAGG
Organism: Ormyrus pomaceus; assembly: GCA_900474385.1. Lineage (NCBI taxonomy): Eukaryota > Metazoa > Arthropoda > Insecta > Hymenoptera > Ormyridae > Ormyrus > Ormyrus pomaceus. The sequence goes on along the minus strand of UCOM01002179.1, from coordinate 9,563 downwards.
TCGTCGAGGCGATACGGTGTGCGAAGTGGAGAGAGAGAGAGAGAGGAGAGAAAAAACCTCGGTCGCCCCAAGTATTTACTAGATGGGAATTGATGCAAACTTTTCTCATAAAATGTTTAGCAGTGGATGTCGCATTAAAGTGCAGTTGCCTTTCTTATGGGCGGCAACCGCTGAGGTGTAATCTCCGAGAATGCGGGTTTCTCGTGGTTTACAATGATTTAAGTAAGAGAAGGAAATGAACGGTTTTGGCTTAGGGAAAATTTAAATAACAATTCGAGTGTGTTTATAGTGACTTTTTTCCTTTTATGCCATATTATGTTTACGAAGGACTATTCACAAAAATTTTCATTAATGTGGGAGTAAAAAGCTAGGTTTTAAATAAAAATTTTAACTTTCTTTGAGAGAGATTTATAGCTGTATAAAATTAAGTAAATATGATTTACCAAAAAGAATTTTCAATGCTCTGCTGTACATCCGGATGAAACGTGGAATCAACAACAATGATTATTGTAAATCATAATAACCCTCTTAAAATTCAAATTTTTATATCCGACTTTTTGCACAATAAAATCTTAAATTGGAATACAGTAGATCGAGTATTGTAATTTCCACTTGCATGGCAGCCTAAATTTCAGTCTGAATATGCACTAGACTTAAATTACAGATTTTAATCATACTGCTGAATCTATCTCTCGTTGCAAGCAAATGAAGTACTATTTATAGCTCTTATGCAGTTTTCACAATATTAACAAGAATTCTTTTAGCCTCCAAAATATGTATTATGATTAAGAAAGAAAATAAATAAAGCATCGCATTTGAAAAAGTACAAACAACGTTTGTAACGCAAAGTAAAACAAACTTATTTCAAACTGTTAATTATTCTTCCCACTGTTTACAGCGCGAACGATCCTATAAACTACACCGAAAACGTCGAGAAAAGGAAATAAGCAGCAAAGCCGTGCCTGGCGCAAAAAAATAACAAATAAACAATTTAAAGGGTCAATCTGCAGGTTTAGCGGCGCCGCAGCAGTATCCGAACCCCGTCCTCCCAGGCAGTTCAAACGAAAAGTTAAACTTTCGTAGACCAGCTATAATAGTTGAGTTTAACCCAAACAAGTATGCACAGGCAGCCAGACGTAGACTCCCAGACGGACAGGTGTTAATAATTCATTAAGCATCCGCAGCAGCGGCCGAAAAGTAAAAGCACAGGGGGCGACACACGGCTATCCGGCAGGTTCGCGCCGCCGCGCTCGCCGTGCGCCTCTACATATTCATATAATGCACAGATTAAACGGCGACGAAGGCCAAAGTCGTCGTCGTCGTCGTCGTGTGTCGCGCGCGTTAACCCGAGCGTGCATTATTATAACGCTCGCGCTCTCACGGCTATGTAACGTCTGAGAGCCGGTATATATGCACACCTCCGGGCTTTCCGCATTAGTCCCAGGCGTCGAGGAAAATCGCGATCTCGAGCGAAGAACGCACCGCGTAATCGTATTTCCGTGCGCGTATAAGCGCGATATCCGCCTCCCCCCCCACCGTCGCGCCGAGCCTTTCCGTCGGCGCTTTTACGCGTTCGCGTGTGCGCGGCTGCTTTAAACGGAATTAATCAACTCAAACGAGAAAATGCCCTTAGACGTCTAAATGAAAGTGCGCGCCGCCGCCTCTCGTCGTTTTTTCTACCCGCGGCCGCCAATTACGCGCTTTTTCTACTTTCTTGCTTTGGCGGACAATTTTGAAAGGTTTTCTTTAAAGCGAGAGCGCGGGGAGGGGGGGGGAGCGGAGTTCGCGTGGCATTTCTTTTTTCGTCTCGGGGGATACGTGATTAAGGCTTTTTAATTTGGTTGCGCGAACGGGAGCAAGATTTTGAAGAAAAATTTCGTGCCTATAATGTAACTTTGAGGAACTGCTACTTTGGTCGCTTTTAATCATCTTTTGACTTGGCTGAACTTTCGTGAAGAGGCAAATGAAGAGGACATTTCTTACAGTTTAAATGTAATTTGCGAGGGTTTTACGGAGAGGCGAAAGTAAGGTATTCATGCTGAAGGCAAGAAAAACTTTTCAAATGAAAACTAATAAAAATTTCATACCTGTACAAAAATTTTAAATAATTTTAAGATCAGTGACTAAGTTACTGCTAAACTTAAACATTCCTGAAATTTTGTCTCGCTTGGCTTTAAATAAGATATTACAAAAAAATGTATTAAGGCAAAGATTGAAAATTAAACCGTTCATAAAGGTCGATTAGCTTATAATACGTTTAAAATTACGTATTCCGGATATTCGAAGTAGTTAAGACTGTAATTGGAATTACAAAGATAAACGCTCGGATAAACGTGTAACACTCGATCTAAAAATAAAGATTTAATTTAAATTTTAGCTTATGCTATGATTTATTTATAATATGTCAATTTTTTATTAAAAGTATTCAAATAGTTCGAATTATCATATATCATCAAGAATTTTTTTTACAAAAGACTTAGATGAGTGAAAAAACTGTTGACTTGCAATAATAGGATGACTCGAATTTAAGTTTGCAGGCATTCATTCATAGTCGAAAGTTTCCATTGGATTTAATTTTATTGAAATGTTTTCCGTTACTATACAGTATATTTTTATACTCTGGAAATATATCGCAAAGCGTGTTGCAATTAAAATATTTTACTAATCTGCAGCGTCAATTTCATAAAGTGTGTCCATTTTGAATTCGAGATTGTTCGTGTAAAAAGTGCAAATATTTATTATTTACAAAAGCAATAAAAAAGTTTCTTATATTTCTATTGATTTGCCATTATTTTTTACTGCTAAAGCAAATTCAAACAAAATAAATTTATTTTGGAAAAATCCTTTTTTTCATACGCTATATTTATTCTACATACTAAACGAAATTGCTCTATTAACATATAGAGTGTCGCTCCGTACGGACAAGCTAATAACTGATCGTTTATAAGCAATTTTCCAAACTTACTCTTTTTACAACGAACATAAAGACTGAAATATAATCCCAAAAATTCAACCCGATTTTTATATCTAATATTTTAACATCCACAGTTCTCGTACTTGATATCGATATCTCGAAATGTAAACATAAAATACGCGGAATTCCGCCAAGGCTGGCCCGACAGCCTCGAATTAAACCAAATCCAGAGAAAAACGCGCCGCAACGCTTAAAACTTTAAACAAACGGACGTACCTGCATGAGCGTGCGATTTGCGTTATTAAAGCTCCCAGCTTTCAGAAGCAGCCTTTTAAAAGTTCGTCGAGCGTGCGAAGCGAACGGTCGCCGCGCGCGCGCACGCCAGCAGCTTCAAAAAAATCTCACGTGAGTTTTTTCTATTTCCCGGCTAGTCCGAACGAAGCCAGAACGCGGGGCTCTCAGCTGCACTCACTGAACAACACCATCGCCGCTCGCACTTTGATCCTCGAGTTCCCCCTTTAATCGACAACTTATCCGGGCGTTCGCGCGATGCAATTACATCGCTCCTCCGACTCTTCCGAAATCAGGGTCACTATCGGCCCCCCGTCAATCAGCACTTTCGGCACTGTGCTGCGCCGAACGAAGCAGCGGCGACGGTGCACAGCCGTGCCTCTCTCTCGCTCCTTCGATCGTATATATATCCGTCTCTGCCGGAGCGGCGAGACAAACGGAACCGGCGACCGACCGGTGTGTACGGAGCGCGCTGTTGGCGTCGTCGTTGTCGTCGTCGTCGTCGCAGCCGTGAGCCACGCCGTACTGAGGAGAGGAGAGAAGACTCGTCGTCGGCTTTGACACGCGCGCGCGCGCGTCGCCGCCGTCGCCGCCGCCGCCGCAGCCGCAAGCTGCCGGCCGGGCCATCGCGCATGTGCCGATAATCCTCTGCACGCGCGCACACCGCACAGTGGGTACTGTTCGCCGCCGCCGCCGCCGCCGCCGTCGTCGTCCTAAGGAAGAGGGGGGAAAAGGGCCGCTGGACTTTGTCAAAAAGACACGCCGAGCTGTGTGTGCGTAAGAATTGCGAGCTGCTGATCTTTGTAATTAAGGGGTCTCGGAGATGTATACACAGAAGTACGGTGGGCGCGGGTGGAGAAGAGGGGGGGAGCGAGAGCGAGATAAGGTCGGCCGAAAAAATTGTTTGTTCGGGGGATTAGGGCGCACTCCTTTCCGAGGAAAGCTATTTCGTCCCCTTAAATTGCTTCGATTCGTTCTTCATTTAAAGTCGAAGACGAATTTGTCTTTTACTTTCTTCGTCCGAAATTAGGTTTTGCAGACTTTTGTGAAAATAATCAATTTATGCAGATGTTTGATAAAATATTTTTGAAACTCGAATTGACGATAAATTAAAATCATCGATAAATATCAATCGGTAATGTGAGATTCCTAGAAAAGATTATTGAAACTACGCCTTTTCTGGTTTTATATTGAAACAACATGTAAATTTGAATGATGAATGACTGACGGAGAATGAGAACGACTCAAAAAACGTGGCTGATTTTTGTTTAATTTTTTAGCCGCATTTAGGTTTAATGAATGCAAATCAAAGTCACAATCTGTAAATACCCGCATTATAAATGTTAGAATTGTCGGAAAAATTTTAAGGCCAATTTTAATTACATTTTTTTTTTTATAAGTTCCGTGACAATACCTTAATTAAAAGATTTACTTTTGTGTTTTAGAAAATATTTGATCAAATTTTAAAATTCTCTTCCGTTTTTTCAAGATACAAAAAACAATGTAGAGTTCATTCTAACGTTTACTGACGAATTTAATAATTGAACGAACTAAAGTTCAATGAGCATTCGCACCTCCTTTCTCCAGGCCAGTTAAAGCAGACAAAATCATATTTTTAGAGTAATAATTCGAAAAGCGTGTATGTTCCTAACTTCTTATCTTGTTTTAGGGTTCTCAACCTCATTATTTTAAAGTGTTATTGCAAAAAAGGGCTTATCTAAGTGTCTAGATAAGAATGAATGTCGTAAACATAGGGCGGGTTTTGATCTCTTCAAAGGAGGGACTCATTCAATTCTAATCGAATTTCACTTGTTAAACTTCTCCTCAAGTTGAAATTATATTAAATAGTCAAAGATTATTTGCGAACATAAAAAATTTGAATAAATTTAAAATGCATAACAATTTCCTAAAAAAAAAAACAAAAAAATCATTTAAGTTCGTTCACACGAAAATTCAATTTCTTAGGATTTTCTTGAAATTTGAACTACGTGTCAATTTAAGTATACTTTGTAACTGATAAAAATTTCAACCCACCTTGCGATACCTAAATTTGAGAATTTAATGTTGAACTTGAGCTTATTAACACGGAGTTCCTATGGTAGGCCTCTCCAAGCAGTATATTTTTACAGATAGCAAAAGCAGTTTTCTTTGAATTGTTGTGAAAAACTGCTTTATGATTCTATATGAACTATGTAAAATAATATGGTACCAATTTTATAGCAGCTTCCGATACTAATTTTGAAGATATAGCTGTTCGAAAGATAACTTCTATGTTATTTGTATATCTATATAGTGTTAGCGCGCGAGCACGTTTATTGTGAAACATTGTTTTAATACTATTGCTTTTACAATAAAATTTTTTAACTATTTTATTCGTATTACATACTAACTATAGAAGACTATCATTATAAATTATCGTAATAAATTACAATTTTCAAAATTCCGATAAAGTTGACCACCGCTGCTGCGTGTGAACATCCTTAATGCGTGATCGTGCACGTTGATGATATTTAATTTTATTTATGTCTAATCTATATTTTTTGGAAATTTAATGTTAATTAGTTTGTTGTTTGTAAATTATATATTAAAATAATATCGATTTCAGAGCAACTATTATGCAGCATGAAACTAGTAGTACTGGAAAAGGAAACGCAGAATCCGTTTCTGTTGCAATACCAGCTGTAATAAGAGCAGGAGTAGATGGTAAGTTTTCATTTTACACCTTCCTAAAAAAAATTTACAATATCTTTTTCACAAATCATGACTTTCTTTAGTACTTTATTTAGGTCCATTTTCCGCGTTCTGATTCCAGGAGTTCAAATAACACTATAAAAGCATTACTAAGAGTATCAACACTATGTAAATACAAGGATTTCAATTTTGATTTTTGTAGTGTCATTTAGTTGCTCCCCCTTGATTATATGTTTAGATAAAGTTTCAGCTCTCGATGACGGTTGCGCTATCTAGAAACATGAAACTTGTCCAAACCAGTTTTCGTTTTTTTTGTCAGTATTATGTTGACGGTTCATGCGCCAAATGAACCTCCGACCGAGTTCCAGAGCACTTCATCAGCTAGTGAGTGCTCTTGAACAAACAACTGGTGTAGTCGCCTACAAGTGCAAGTTAATGCATCTAGGTCAAAGGAAATCCTGAACCCATCGTCCGCACTCCTGTTCGCGATCCGGAGTAGTATGTGAGCCGGCGTCTACTCCAGAGCCCAAAAGGCTTTGAGACATCTGCCTACGTGAAATGGCATGGCCGATGAACTCAGGGAAGGTTTTCCCACCATACCCTCCCACCGTTCACACCTATCGTAACGTTGCAGCCTTCAAAAGTAGTGCGTGAGCTTGCACCTACTCTTGAATGCAGCAAGCTTGCTTGTCTACGTGTGCTAGCGCATCAGACAAGCCTGGCAAAAAACCCATACAGTTTCTCCGCCCGCAGTCTTCTAGGGCAGTACGTGAGCTAGCGTCTGCTCTAAAAGACAAAAAAGGGCTTTCATTTGCGTGCATAAGCACGATAGCTAAGATGGGGCGAAAAGTGGGTAGGTTTTAATTAGAGGACCTAAGCGACTTCCCGCGACGCGAAGGCTGAAACATAGGCGAATAGATCAGCTAATCGGATCTATGTGGTTCCCTGCCCCCCCCCCCCCCCCCTGGCTTTCGAGGTGGCTTTATTCTTTATAATACAAAAATTAACACTGAGCCAAGCGCAACATTTATTAAAACCACAAATAATCGAGGAATTACGTAAGCGCAGCGCACAATTCGACGAGAGCGACCACAGAGACACTCTTCGTAAACAGCTTGTAGAGCTAGTACGAACGGAAAATTCCAGCGACGACACACGAACAGAGACCGCTACGAGCAGTAAACACAACAGCGAAGACACCGAGCAGTCTTTTACCACAAGTAGCAAGGAGGCTAATTTGCAAAACTCAAGCGACGACGAAACCATGTCGAAAGATACGAAAATTTATTTCAACTTAGAAACCGACGACTGGGAGATATTCTCAGAGCGGTTGAAACTATAGCTTGTAGCAAAAAAATCACAGACGATACGCTCAAGCGCGCAGATTTATTAACCCACTGCGATGAAAGGGCCTACCAACTACTTAAAAATCTGTGTGCGCCAAACAAAACAAGTGCTAAAAACTATACAGATTTATTAAAACTCATGACTGACCACCTTATACCAGCACCATCCGAAGTGATGCAGCACATATCATCATGCCCGTCAGGAACAAGATGAAACGATCGCCGAATTTGCCGCCCGACCTAGACAATTGTCCCTGCACTGCAACTTTACGAAGCTGGAGATAGCTTTACATGATCAGTTTATCTGTGGGATACGCAAAGACACAACGCGCGTCGAATTATTTAAACAAGCCACTGTAACATTCGATTTAACATTTAAAGAAGCAGCAGCAAGGGAGAAAGCTGTAGAAAAGGGAGCTGGAGCGCTCAAGTCGCTAACAGAAAAATCACGCAGACAAGAAAACTTTTTTTCATGAACAAAACAAAGTTAACAAGAACAAGAAACCATACGCAAAGCACGACAACAATTTACGAAACAACGACTGAGTATGCTACTGCTGCGGCAACACAGGCCACGCGACCAGATCGTGCAGATACAGAGAGCAAATATGCAGATTCTGCAGCATTAAGGGGCACCTCGAACGAGCCTGCATAAAAAAGAAGGGAGCAGGAAACAAATTCTTGCAAGGCAAAGAGGACGACACGAGTAACGAGCACAAAGACGACGAGGCAGACGAGTTGGACAGCGCGACAGAAGACAACTATTACGTCGACTTCCATGCGATTAACTCGATAGGTAATAAATATCAATGTAACACGTTTAAATTAAAAGCCAATCCGATGTTCATGAAGGTTAAAGTAAACAATAAAATAATCAATATGGAAGTTGATACAGGGTCGTACTTTGCAGTGATGTCTGAAGGTATTTGTCAAAAGCAATTTCGGGGATGAAAAAATTAGTAACAACTCCTTATTACATTTATTAGACTATGAGGATAACTCTATGAAGCCATTAGGCGAACTAGAAAATCTTACAGTAAAATTCAATAATAAAACGGTAAATTTAAGTTGTTTAATCTTAAAAGGCAACAAAGTACCGCTAATAGGACGGCAATGGCTACAAGCTCTAGGGCTATGGCCATTTAATATAACTAGTAGATCAGACGTTACCGCAGAAGCCGATTTCAATCAAATAAATGTCAACAACATAAGCGAAAGCTTACTGTCACAGTTGGGGAATTATTTAGCGACACGCCAGGCATATATATAATAAACGCGAGATAAGACTACACTTCAAGCAGAACGCGAGACTCATAGCACTGCCGGCGAGACACGCGCCATAGGCACTTAAGCTGAAAATTGAGAAGGAAATCGCACGATTGCTAAAGCTAGGACACTTGGAAAAGGTCGAAACGAGCGAGTGGGCGACGCCCATAGTGCCGGTTCTGAAGGACAATAACGAGGTCAGAATTTGCGGAGATCTAAAAATCACAGTGAATCCTTCACTAATCGTACCGAAGCGCGCCTTCCTGCGAATAGACGACATTTTTATAGTTCTTCAAAACGGCTTACTGTTTTCTCAGCTAGACTTACCGCATGCATACATGCAGATTCCGGTGGAACGAGAATCACGTAAATTTCTGACCATCGCTACAAACATCGGCTTATACCAATGCACGAAAATACCGGAAGGCATCGCGTGCGCCCCAGCCGAATTTCAAAAAATCCTGGACGAATGCCTACAGGACATTCCGAATACAATCGCGTACTTGGACAACATATTTGTAACGGGCGAAACACTCGAGAAACACACCGACAACCTATACCGCGTATGCGAGCGATTAACCGAGCGCGGCCTACGCCTAAATATAAACAAATGCGATCTGATATTAGCAAAGATGGTCTGCAAAAGGCAAAATCTAAGATAGACGCAGTGTATAATGCACCTCGCCCTGTAAACACCAAACAGCTGGTTTCGCTGCTCGGCTTAATAAATTTTTACTCAAGATTCATTGAGAACAGATCTGATAAATTGCGGCCACTATTCGACTGTGCCAATAAAATAGTACATTATGCAACTAGGGGAGAAAATGAGCTATTTCAAGCGAGGGTGAGATATTCAGCACGAGTCAGAGTCGAGGGCGCCGAAGGCGCCCGAGACATAGACGAGTGCTGAAAATATCTCACCCGAGTCTGGAATAGCTTTCTCCTCGTGTTACACGCCGTGTTTTTGTCAACGAGGGTATGGAAGGCCCACATTTGGTGTTAGAAAGTTGAGTAGATGATCGTGCATTTCAAATCGTGCACAGAAATAGTAAAAA
>UCOM01002178.1:0-29409 GCA_900474385.1 Ormyrus pomaceus | reverse complement strand
CATTATAATTATGAATTATAGATTCTATTACAAATCTGTTTTTTATTTTTAAAAACAATATAGTTACGCATATATAAGTACACTGAGAGAAAAGTTTAGTAAAAATTACCATACTGCCTAGTAAGACCACCACAGACTGTCAAAAAAAAAAAAAAAAAAAAAAAAAAAAAAAAAAAAAACCATATTTTATAGGAAAATTTCTTACAAAGTATAGTAATTTTTTTGGTTTTGACAGTCTGTGGTGGCTTTACTAGACAATACGGTAATTTTTACTATATATCTTCTCTCGGTGTATTGTTTAATCAAAAATGGAATTCAATCGCAATCAAAACGACGTTTCCAAATCTAAGTCACTCTCGAGATTAATCTTCGATACTGTCAAATCACACATCCCGTCTGCGGATACACTCGTCTCGGATACCGCGGCGAATATACTTATCGAGCTCATAATGCACTTCTCGCGCTTGGCTCGATCAAATTTATGCACGTCGCTCTTTCTCAGTCTCGCTTCGCGGCATTTTCCCACACGGCGGCGCGGCTCTCTGTCGTTGCGTGCTCTCCTATATACGCGACCGCGATGCTTTCCTTCGTCCTACGAAGAAGTGCGAGCAGTCCTCCCCCATCGCCTCGACCCTTTCACAGTCTGATGATTTAACAGTCTGGAACACTTGTTCTCCGAGTTTCGACGGATAATGAGCTCGTGCCTTCTTTCTGTTTTTTTTTTGTCACCGTCGTAACCTATTACGCGCACGAAAACTGCTTGCACTATTTATATCTGTACAAAGCAAATCTCAGGGTCAGGGTTTTTCGTTCAATAGACTCGAATGATAAAAGGCACTTTTTGCTCGTTTATGTATTATAATATTATTTATTTACATGGATTTAACTAAACTTTGATTCTTGGTAATCATTGTACAACTTAGAATGCGTCATTAATTTCATTACTAACAATAAGAATTCTTCGTATCTCTCTCGTTCATTCCGTTGCTATCGGAGTATTCAAAAGTTTACGCGTAACCTTGTCGCTCTGTGTTTTAAGAGCACCACTTTATGAGCAGTTTCGAGTGATGTACAGAAATTCCTTTATCCTGTCACTGCACGCATTATGTACTATAAGGTGAGTACTAACGTGCAAGTACTAAAGAACGAAATTTCTTGACAACTTGCACCTTGGACGCAGAGGTAAAAGTAAAGGTTCTCTTCAAATGTATTTTCATAAAATTTTCTCTAACAAATTTAGTTCTTGGTCGATGCAAGTATAATAATAATGAAAGCTCTGTGTAAGTATATGGATAAAAAAAGATTAAAAAAAAGTTTCCGTCGATAGAACTGGAGAAACGCGATTTCAACTTCCGGTTCCTTCCACCTTCGACTTCCTCAAGACACGGCACGTTCTCACCTGGCACGATGAGTCAGAAAAAATCCTCTTCTTTCCTCGAGACTTCTATTAAGGTGCACCTGCCTCGAGCGAACTCGGAAATCCCCTAGTTATGCATCTGCATAAGTTGGACAATCGCACGCTTTACTGACTTTCGCTCGCTTCCGGAAACCGTGTGAATCCTCACTCGATCGAACGACCCCGCATTCGTAGCACATAAATCCTCTGCTGATAATTTACAAACTCATTAATAATAGAATAATAGTACGTATACTTTTCGTAACAATTCAAGGCCAACAGTTTCCAGAAGCATGAATAATTCAGCCGCTAAAAAAAGAAAATGATATAACTTTGGCTGTATACACGCCCACGTATGGGTAATAAAAGTAAAGCAATTTAGCCGGGAGGGAGCGTACATCGTACTCAAAGTACTGAAGCATCTTAAAACGGTTCTCGCGCCGCGGGTCTACATGTTCCGGTGTCGGCTTTGGGAGCGAGAACGACGCAGAGCCCCATTGTGTCCAAAACGTGCCCCGGATTCATGGGCCAGCGAGTTCCGCGACTTGGCACTCCCGATTCGTCGCTGTCACAACTTAAATATACACCTACTCCTCCTTGTACATGACTGACGATTTATGTACGGCTGAATTATTGACGCTGGGCTTTTACGGGAGCGAAAAAATATATTGTAAAACTTTTCTAATTAGTGCTTATACGTGCGTAAACGTAACTGCAGTGGCTTTAAACACCCATTGGTAATACTACGCCGTACAATTTGGTCAGTTGCGGCCTGCCTCGGCGCTGTTTTTCGGCCCCTGAAAAAATTCCAGAGGAGCGTCAGTTGCTCCTCTCGTGGTCCAATAAATCCCGGGCACGCGCCCACCGCCGGCAGGATCTTTTGTCATCTCGACTTTCAGGCCGCTCGAGCGAAACCTCGAAAGCTTTGACAGCCCTTAGATACCGATCGGCGGGCGCGGGCCGGCAGCTGCCCTCGCCGGGCGCGCGCACGCCACGTGCCTCTTCGGCGCGCGTTTTTTCCTCGCTCTCCGCGCGGCAGACGAAGCCACTTAGGCGGCCGTCGGGGCCCCGCTGCATCAGGTGCGAATCAGTCGCGTCGCTGCAGCTGAGCTCGGCTTTCGGCAGAGCCGCTGAGCGCTTTTTTCTCCGACGCCAATTTGCGGTCGAGCCGTTATCGTTATTATGTGCTCTGTACGTCGTCGAGGTTAATTGACTTTCGCTTTTTCGATCTCCGATTTTTCGAATGGAATTCATTTCCTCGTGAAAATTCAGGCTTCCCTTTGAGAAAGGAAGAAGTCGTAATTCTAGTTCGAGCTGCATATCATTGCAGGTATATCATTTTCTTAGAAACAAGATGTATGCAATTATTTTCGATCTACATAATAACTAAAGTTTTTCCTTTTACCGAAAGATAGCTAAAATTTATCGACTTTGATTAATTACGGTGATTATAAAGAGCAAATGAAGATTTAACGATCCCGTGGAGATTCACATTCAAACGATTTAAACGACTCGCTGCGGTAAGTAGTATTAAAAAGGGAACCGATAAAAAGCTTTGGGACTTTTAGTCTTGGCAGTGAATCATCGTTGTCCTTTTACGGGAACTCACTTTGAGTAATTAGAAGAGGAAAGTCGCTCAGTCGGCTTGACTAATTGTGCCTCGCTGGAGCTCTCAGTAGCTGTATACAATAAGATTCGAACAAAGAAACAAAGATAATCGAGAAATGTCCCTATTTAGTTGCGTGGCAACTCACTGTATTAATAACCAGAACGCAAATGATAATTAATTAAATTCTATAAAGATGCTCGTCGAACGGTAGGTCTGACAAAAACAGCCCGCAGCTCGTCGTGCAGAAATAGGGCCCGTGACCTCAAAAAAGTGCAGCGAGCGATTTTAATTCAAGCCTGCATGCTTTCGTACATCAATCCTCCGAGTTATCGAGTCACGGTATCTACGGCGCGCTCTGCACGCTGTAGTTGCTCGAGTGCCCCCCCCCCTCTCTCTCTCTCTCTCGCTGTCTCGCCGCAGGAACCGAGAGTCACGAAGCCTTGGCCGCGCGCGGCTCTCTCGCAACCGAACCTTGAACTCTGGCGATTCAGAGCTGCTAACGTGCCGCGCGGCTGCGCCGAGCTTTAACTATACATCGAACGTGCTATTTGCGCGGCTTTTTTTGACTTCGCTAGCTGGAAACTTTTTCATTTCGGCCTTTTAACGAGCTTTCTAGGACGCGGGGATAAAGTAAAAGATCGATTTTGCACCGCTGATCGGATTAACGCGCTAATTAATGGATGTTGCGTAAATCTAGTTGGAAATTTAGCTAAAGGTAGCGGTTTTTTCGTAATTGTACGGCGAAAACGACGCGTAATTAGAAAGGCCGACGAAAACTGACAGAGTACGACAGTCCCGTTTGGTAGACAATCTTCAATTATTAGCTTCCTGCCCTCCCCGAAATTTGAAGCCGGCGATATCGTGCTCATCACGTAACGACTTTCGGAAGTTACAAAAAAGGGTCGTCGACAGTGGGCTCGCCGCCTCGTGGCAGGTGTTCCAAGTTTACAGCGCCGGGGAGCCCTCGCCCTCGCATCCTTTCAATAAGCCCAAAGGTGTTACCATTAAGCAGAATTCGGTAAAAAATAAATCGTTGTTGAAGCAGCACTGCTTGTGAAATCCGAAAATATTACAACGGCTGGAGATTGTGCCGTTGTGGTTCAAAATTTGTTTAAACAAATTCAAACACATTTTAAAAATATTAGTAGTGAATAAGGCCAATTAAGAACTGAAACAATATGCAGAGAAAATAAAGATGATATTTTGAGCCATCATTTTGTCATTACACTCTGGTGGTTCTTCCTACTTTGTTGGCCGTAACAGGTGTTCCATTTCTGAGTCATCTTCTTTTTTTTATCCAAGTCCCGGGCAATTTGAAACAGTCAAAGCGGGGAGTTTTACCCAAACAGACCTGTCTTTACCTTTGCCGCTGCCGTGTCAATCCCTGCATGTGCGTGATTTCGTTCCACTTGTTTATCCTTATACATTTACTACAGTATTTACTTTTTAATCATTGCGTATACTATTTAAAATTACATTTTTATAAAAGATGGCATTTTTTTATTTTTGTTAGTTCCCTATTTTTCTCTTATGTTAGTAATATTGTAAAGGTACAAAAATAACTTTATAGAGAGAACGAGATAAAAACTTCAGAGTTCTTGTTTTATTACTGTACCTACTAATGTTGCTGCAATTGAATAACGTGAATTTCCCGCTTTATTGAGTTCCCCCTGCCTAATAAAGTTTATCTAAGAATACGTCTCCTTATTTTACATTTATATATATAGTCACATATACTTGTGCGCGCGGACGACAATGAAAAAAGGACAGTAAGAAAAAGGTGTCCAAGTCGAATAAAACAGCACATTACTACCTCTGTGTTCGACAACCGTTATTTCCGTCAACTCATCCACTAGGCAAGAGTAGAGTCTCGGCATGCACGGAGGTCCGTCCTTTTATTGTTGTTCCCGGTCTCCGCTCGCATGCGTGCACAGTGTGCGTGACGCGGCTCTCTTACTATGCCTATTCCTATACGCAAATCACTCGGCTCTCGCTGCTCAGGTAAATCTTCCGCGTAAAAAACGCTAAATTTATCTACGAAAATTTGAAACGCAACCTTTCCTCTTTATAATAGTTTGCTTTATTGTTACCTCTAATTTGAATTGAATCTTTATGATTTTAGTTGAAAGCGCATTTTAAACCAAATAGTTATTGCAAACAACATAAATTATGGCAAATCTTATATTTTTATAAACCTTGATAAATGATTTTAAAACATTCGAAGTTATATTGTTTTATAATTATATTGTCATTTTTTATTCGAATTTCGATTGTAAATTTGTTTTTGTTAAATTTCAATAATTAACTAGATATTAAACATTTGCTTTGCTCTATCATTTCTAATAGACTTTGAAATCTTTTGAGTACACGTTAAATGAGAAGCCCCTAAGGCTCTGTACTCTTTACCTCTTTTCTTTAGTCGCTATGGGACGCTTTGCTAATTTCGATAACTGTACTTTACGTACAGATCGATGTATTCGACTGTGATCGAGAGTTTACTTATAGTCAATACGTAAAAAGTCGTCACAATATAGAAATCCAAAGTTTATAGTAAAAAAAAGTCGTAAACTGACGTAAGCTATAATTAAAGACAGAATTTATTTTATTATTTATCGAATAATACCTTTATAGTTTAATTATAGTTTAATGACTTAATTCTTGATTTTAAATAATTTTTTATGAATCAAAGCACAGTAGAAATACGTATTTTAGTCTTTTAATATTAATTTTAGCTTTTACTCGTGTTCTCACTCATTATCTACGACTAAATTTCACTAAATTGTTTTTATCCAAAGAAGACTTTCGAAACGATCCTATTAGATCAAAATACTGCGCTAATCTAGTGTCAAGCCAGTTTTAAACTACATACAGAAAATGACTTATAACTACTCTGTATAAGGCAACTTTTATATAATTTTATATACATGCTTTTTTGCATAAAAACATTACATACAGAAATAATAAATTTGAACAAATTCGTTTTCATATAAAATGTTTTTCTCTTAAACTCGTTTTTCTAAGATAATGGCACAAAACGTTTTATTCTGTATTTTCATTACATTTAATTATTTCATGATTTCTACATAACGCTTAAAATCTTGCCTTATATGTAAAAAAGAAGTTTTGAATACATCTTTCCAAAATTCAATAACGTCTTATTTTCATTTATAATAATACAATATATAAAAAAGCTTTAATTTAGCATATAAAGAATAAACATTAAAAAATTAATGTAGAACTTTAATTTTATAGATTTTTTTTCAAAGATGAAATACACTTGTATACACTTTTAAACCTTTTTTTATCCTTAATGAATTTGCGTATACATATTTTCACAAAAGTAAGTTTAAGCTAAAAGTAGATGCGCTAAAGTTTTCATCCCTGCATGTTTAAGCATCGACTTATTTTAGTAAAAGGTTAAGCCACATTGGCTTATTTTACCCAGTTCACGTCATCACGAACTCATGTACCAATCATGCCGACAAAGAAACGTTACAACTTCTGCTTCTTAGCTTACATCATGCGAAACAGTTTATTTAAATATAAATATATTTTAAAATTTTTCAAAATATCTTTAAAAAGAAATTTAGCCACTGTTGTATAAAAATGTCTAAGCCATATTATAAAAAATTGTACGTACCGAAACGTTGCATAAAATATCCAGTATTTTTACTTTACTCAATGAAGCAGCAATTTTATTGAGTAAAAAGAAAATTGTCGCTTTAAATTCAAAAGATAGATAAAGCTTGACGACACACCTCGAATATTTATCCGCACGTATCGCAGCTTTACGCTTCGCTACACCGTTTGTATCAACGCGTCACGTAAAGCACATTTTACCCAGTGCTCATGTTAATCAATCGAGGAGATTCAGTAGTCAATGAGCATAATACCTCGCGCCAATTCAAAAAGAAACGAGACACGCCCCCCTGCCGCAGAGAGCTTCTCTATGTGCTTTTCCGAGGCTTATTTTTCATTCTCATCTCTTGTTCCCTTAGGTGAAAAAAAAAGCGGGCATATACGTACACGCTGTGGGAATCGCCGCAGTACGAATAAAGTTCGTTACGACCGGAGAGAGAACAATAAATTAAAAGTTATGCAGTAATTACGCGACTAATGATAACTAGAGCGACTCAATCGATGAGAAACGTGTTAACGTGGGAAATGTTTATATGCACGCGGTTATGCAACGACATTGCTGAGCGTATGTGACTTCAAAGAAGTTGCATTTCGCAGAGACAAATAAGCAGTTTTTGTGCCTCTTTTGAGTAACAACTTTTATTTTGCATATGCATTACGGATAAATGAGTGCGCAACTGTAAAGCAATAACATTCTTCCTGCATTATCCAATGTTCATCAATGGAGTAAAACAATTTTTCATAACGTCTTTTCGTTATTCCATTAATTCCTGTACCTGCATTTATGTGACAATTTTGTTCAAGTTAATTTATTTATGAGTTCCTGATTTTATAACTATATTTATTAAAAAAAAAAAAAAACTTAAAAACATCATCCTTTTAATCAAAATAGTGTCAGAAAATTTAAATGCAATTATGCAATTAGTAAATGATATGGCATTATGGAATTAAAAAATTTGTACAGAAATAAAAATATTCAAGTCAGAGATCTTCGTTAATGAAACTTCTGATTCCGACTTCCGCTCGTCATCTATAGCTCATCACCATCGATCATTCACAGTGTATAAAAAATTTAAAAAATAGTTATTAGATATTTTACGAAACAGAAGAACTAACTGGGATAAATAAAATGTAAAAGAAGTAAGTTCTTTTAAATATCAAGTGCGAGCTTTCAAAAAATAAAAATATAACCTCTATAATTCATTTCCGCCTATACGTGCATAATATAATATTCTTAAATTTTATAATTGTAAATCCTATTTATTGTTTGAAAAACTTGTAGCCTGAATGCTTCGCTTACTTATCCTCATGTGAAACACGTTTTGCTTTGTACGTAGTGCACGATGCTTAGAAAGCAAGAACGAAGGCATCGACTCTTCTGAATGCACACGCCAACATGCCTGCACATCGGATTGCCTAGCGGAAGGCGTGCAAAGACGACTCGGTGCTTTCCTTCATTAATTTCTGCTTTCAAGACTATCTTTTTTTTCAACTCCTGTAGCTATTTAGATTATAAATTGAGCAATAATTTAAAAACTTAATGTACTCGCAAAAGAAGTAAATGTGTATAAAAAGTAAATGTAACGAATTAATTAAACACTTTAAGTTTTATCAAAAACTTTATTTCATTTTTAGCTCTTGAAATTATTTTAAACGTGCAGCCTTCGAGCCATTAACATATTTTTGTATGAAAAATACAAAGAAATCAGATGGAATTATTATTATTATTATTTTTTTTCTTTAATTCTAATCATCTCGGGGAAGTTACAATTTATCTGAGCACTTACTATTTTGGGACCTTTTCATGACTAATTACAAAGAGAATGTCCTGTCAGTTTGCAATTGCAAGGAAACGATCTTTAACCAAAAAAAGGAGACGCATTTCAATGTTTTGTCCATTAAAACTTAGTAATCAAGATACAAATAAAAATAAAAGTCTCAGCGCAAATTGATGAATGACCTAAAAACATTGAAAAAAAGTTTAATTTCCAGAGTGAATACATAAAAAGTTGTATTCTTTACACTTGGATTAAAAAATGTCTGCTAATCTCAAATTAAAGCTCTTGCTATACGTACATTCATTCATTAGTCTAAGACTTTCATTTATGGAAAAACACATTTATACGAATTAATCCTGGATTTTTATAGAAGGTTCGTATCTCGACAAAATACGGAGGCAATAATTCGGTGATTGTCCACTCTCCTAGCATCTTTCGAAAGCGAATAGTAAGAGTGAGTGTTTTTCACCCTTCGATGGAGTAAAAGAGGTAAAAATCTAAAGCTTACCTGTACGGCGCTGTTGAGAAAGCAATTATTCTGCCCGGGCCCGTTGAGCAGTCCCTTTGTGCTCGTAAAGCTGGCGTTCTGCTCATTTTGTATAATCTGCTGGCGACGCTGGCCGCCACGCTGCTGCTGCTGCTGCTGCTGCAAGTAGCCGCCGTAATCGACGGAGTCGTGGGACGCCGCGGCAGCTTGATGATGCTGCTGCAGACCCATCGTCGAGGTCATTGCTCATCGACTGCTAAGGCGAGCTCATCTGCAACGACACGAAAAATTGACATTAAAAAACCTTACCCGATTTTTGCCCTCGTCGAAGGTAATTTATTTGCAATCAGCTGCACTTGCTTAAATTGGTAATTTATTCTACATTTTACTCACAAATTGCAAGCTAACTAAACACGCAGCCCATCCAGGATCGTTGTATACGACGATGAATATCGTCGATGATCGATTTGTCAATCCCAAGACAATTAAAAATCTCTTTGTCGCGGGAAAGGTTTCAAGGAAAACGACAGTACACCGCGTCGCAGATGATTTTTCCCGATATACATACAGCGAGAGAGAGAGAGAGAGAGAGAGAGAGAGAGAGAGAAAAGAGGCGCTTTGCCGCGGCGTGTGAATGAGAAAAAGGTGCGTGCGTGCGCATAATTATGACCGTTGCGCCTGCCTGTGCAGCGCTTCGCACGACCTCAATGTAATGCGCGCGCGAGTACGTGGAAGCGCTGATTTAAAAAACCAAGTGCCGCCCATCTTATCGTGCCTATTTTGCTAAAATCACTCCAATCATTCCCTTCTACGAGTTCACTCTTGTTTTTTTCTTTTTACAGAGATTCACTTGAACTGCGCACCTACGCGGATCCAGATTTAATCTAGTTCGTTAGTCGTAAGCTCTTTACTTAACATGCAGAAACAAAGTTTTCTAGTTTGCGGATCGGCAAACGATGGAAACGGCACGGCGAAGGAGCGAATCCATCAAAAAGCTGCTTATATGTATGGGCGAGCACAATGACTCGCTGCTGCTTTAAGAATGCATTATTAGCTTTTGTTCGAGGGTTCCAACGAAATACGTGTACTAATCGAATCGAAAACGTGCTCGAGTGGCGCCGTCGGTCGTCTCTCGGCTTTTGCTTCTTTCCTACTTCTTGGACAGCTGCGAATCCGTGCACAAAAGATTTTACCTTTTCAAAACTAATCGTCTGCAATAAACCGAGAAGAAGTATGCTTTCATTTTTTTCCTTGTGCGCTATGATATTTTTACAAAATTTACGTGGGAAAGGGCAAAGTTTTTCAGAAAATCTAATTAATGAAGAATTTTTATGGCCATTTTGTGTTTTTAATACCTCTAGTAAAATTCATAAGTTTTTACCATAGCGCATTAATAAAATATATGATTTTTTTTAAATTAATTTTTTGAATAATTGTTGACTTGAATTTCAGTGTTTTTCTTATCTATTCAAAAATTCTATTTCGCATAACAGCTTCAATATTGTAGTTTGCTATGTAGATATTCTTTTTAGAAAATATTTTATTTCAACAACATAATTTCAAACTATTCAATATTTAATTAATTTTTTATTTTTGTATTATTATTTTATTTTTATATGTACATTTTAGAATTTAATGAGCAGCAAACACAATTTATATAAAAATTTTGTTATTAGAATATTTAAAGTCCTAAATACAGAATTTTTGAATTTTTATTTTTCCAAGCTTAAATAAAAATGCATGTGCTAAATCAAGCTTTGAACAAGTCGTATCAAAAAATAATGTTCAATACAAGAGCAAAAAGGTGATTTTGACCTGGTGTTGCCTTTTTACACTATCTTCCTTTAGAAGAACATTAAATAAACATTTCAAGTAACTTGAATTTTCTCTAGTAATTATTAGCTAAAGAAAAGTAATTTTTCATATTTGATTTGAACTATATGCTGAAACTAATGTAAACAATCATAATAAAATAATAAGAATAATAATAATAAAAATATGACTGTACTATGTTATATATATATAGAATCGCGATACCATATATAAATTAAAATCGTTATAAAACAAAAACTAGTAGATGAGTTTCAAAAATGCTTTTTAATTTTAAAAGTTTAGTTAAAGACGAAAAAAATAAGTTGTTGATCATTGAAAAAGACCGATTATTCAGTAAGATATAGCTATTCAAAAAATTTTTTTAAATAAAATAAAACCTTAACATCTTTTGAACTAATAATTGTTTCATAAGCAGAAAAACTATGCAGCTCTGAACATACAAAAGATCTAACTTTTCCCAAAATTTTTAGTCAATTAAAGCCTTTTTACTCCCATAATCGTTGGACATAAAAAACTCCTTTTTTCAGTTTTCAGCTTTATGTTCAAAAACTAATTGCAAAATGGCTTGAAATTTTTAGAGATTATTGTTCTATATATTCTTAATTACCGACATTTTTTCACAGGGATTGATAATGTAATTTAAGAGTTATAATCTTTTTTTAAAAAAAAACACATTTTTGTTAAAAACAAAAGAACCATAAGAGCTAGAATAACTTTTTTTCTCTGAAATTATAGGTATTTTTATGCTCTTTAAAATGGTCTTTGTTCGATTGAAATATCTCAATCCGATCATTAAAAAAAGATAAAATTAAATTTTTCGAAAATCGAAAATTTACGATAAAACGAAAACAAATAAACTAAACAAAAAAAGATTTTTTTTTTTGCCCCGTGAAAGATGCAAATCCGTTGAGTAGAAACTGAGATCCAGGCTTACACACACACACACACACACACACACACACACACACATCCATACAGAAATTTTTCAAAAACCATCTACTCTTGTTCCTGGCACCTTAAAATACAATTATAACAGGATTTTCGAACAACTCCAAAAATTATTATCACAAAGCTTCCTCTAGGAGGAAGTAAAATAATTTGCACTTGTTTTTTGTTAAACCTGAGGATCGTCCAATATTTCTATATCGCAATGTTCTAATTTATATTTCTATTGGCATTTTGATCTATTCGCTGTACCTTCGCTTCACTTACCCATTAAACATATTGAAAATAAAAAATGTTTGGCTATTCTTTCATATATAATTTATTAGAGTTCGGAAAATAATAGAATTTTTAATTATACGTTAAAATATTCATGTCGCGATTCAAGTAACAATAGCAATAAAGTCCGTAAGTTTAGTTAGAAAATGTATACACACACTGGATACACGCGTCGTACACGAGCAGCAACACAAGACAAAAAAAAAGAGAAACAAAGGAGAAAAAAGAAGAAGGAAGGCAGGCAGGCAGGCGCAGGGACACAATCGTGCAATAAAAGTGCAGCTGATAAACAGAAAAGATTGGAAACGTGAGGTAACTTGTAAATGCAGGACAGAGGGAGAGAGAGAGAGAGAGAGAGCGCGAGAGGAGCCGCGAGTAGGGTGGGGATAATTTCCGACGACGTATGGTTTCTCAAGCGCTTAGTGGGCAAAGCACATTGTGCTCGGGGCGCGGAAGGCGGGGATCAAAGCCCGCCAAGCCAGGCCGAAGCTCTGCTTTTCGTGCGGAGCGCGTTAAACTCTGCCTGGCACGCGCGGCCGCCACCGCCGCCGCGAGGTTATTTCCGTGGTGGGCGAGGAGGAGGCCGGCGCTCGACTCGCCAAAGTATCGTGTAAAAAGGAGCTCGGAGCAGCGGATGAACAAACGACCCTCGACGTCTCCTCGACCTGACAAATTTACTAAATACCTCCGAGTCGATCGGCCTTTTGCTTGCATATCTGATTCCTTGATATTGCGCTAGTTCGATCGTTTTTTACGTTTTTTATTGTTTAATTTTTCCATTCGGAGTATCAAAGGCTATTAATGATCTAATGGTCAAATGGGTTACTAACAAGAAGAGAATGATGTATTATTTATGTTAAATATATCTGGGGAAAGAGCGTACAGAAATAAGTCGTAAAAGGCACTGACTCGTAGACTTTCCGCAGAAGAAAATCAGAGCGCTTCGCTACTGCGGCGAGCGCGAGTGCATGCCAATTTCCGTCGAAACTTCGCACGAGCGATCCCTTTATCGGGCGGTGGTTCGCAACCTGTCACAGCCGGGGAGACTGGGAGAAAAGACCTCTCCGTTTTTCTGCGCTTCTGCGATTGCTAAAGAAATTCCATTATCCCGGGAGGTGGCAGCGGCGATGACGCCAAAGCGCATGCAGATTTACGAGAGATAATATTATATATACTTTAACTATTAAACAATTCATTCTTGTTCAGGTAAGAATGATTGAAGCGGGATAAGCTGTACTAATGATTTTTCAATTATTTAGGGCGGCGTTTAGGATCTCCGATTTAAGAAATTGTTTATTTATTCTTCTCTTAAATTCCATACATCAAATTGTCTGTTATAATATAATTTTAAGTGCGCGAATAAATTCACGAGACTTTTTCCGCCGACACGCCTTTCGCAGAAATTAAAAAGCACTTTGGCCAATTGGGCAGAGCTCTGACCCAGCTCCGTGCAAGTATTAAAGGAGACTAAAGGAGAGGCTCGGTCCTCGCTGAGAGCATAATTCGCTTCCCAGCAAAAAGGACCGCCTCGACCCTCGCTCAGAGCGGATCCGCTCAGGAACCTCAAAGCTCCGCATGAGCAAAAGGACCCTGAGAATTCTCGAATTTTTCATGAGCCAACCGTCGCGAATTAACGATTATTAAAACAATCTCATTTTCGTTTCTTAATTTTATTTTTTTTTCTTTTCTTTAATTTATTCATAATTATTGACGCGAATAATTCACGCCTAGCTCTATCGAATTAAAAATAAAATCAAACTCTATTTATTTAAATAAATCCGCCTATAATCCCTCTCTTTGAACGGAGCCATACCTCTGGCTTCCGTCAAATTTTCATATATCATCACAAAAAATAATCTTTTATGATAACTAGGGGGACAAAGCCCACCTTCGTGTTTTTTGAAAACCTTATATTAAAACAAAATATTTTATAAAATTAAGTCAAGGGAAAAGGACGTATTATTTACATTTACTCACACGCACACAAACGCTTCTTCAAAATTTAAATTATTTCCAGAACCAGTTATAATCATGGTTTTTATATTGCACTTGTGTAATTCTAATTAATGTTGTACCATTACATACATCGTTAATAACAATGTTTCTTATGAGCATAAGAATAACATGGCATTGGGTTTTATAGTACTACTTTTAAAAAAATTATATTAGCTACTAATTCCCACGGAAACGACTAGAAATTGGTTGCAATGGCAACGAATAGAGATTGGTTGCCATGGCGACCGTCTTAATTCCTACAGCGGCGAAAATATTTTTATTATATATAGAGAAATTACGTTCAATTTATACATGATTTTAATATTCTTTTAAATTAAATTTCATAAATTGAAAAGCGGAGATGTTTCTTTCTTTTTTCTTAGATAATTTTGATGCCCCAAAAAAACCTAGAGCTACCTCAAAACATCAAAATCAAAATAAAATAAATGAATTTTCTCTAATAATTATTAGCCAAAAAAAAGTCATTTTTTATATTTGATTTGAACTGTATTGCTGAAATTAATGTAAACAATGATAATAAAATAATAATAATAATAATAATAATAATAATAATATGACTGTACTATATGTTATAATATAATAGCTATTATCTGTAAAATTTTCAAGCCATTTTCACTCAACTAGTTTTAGAGTAAAAAGCTGAAAACTGAAAAAAATGAGTTTTTTATGTCCAAAGATTATGGGAGTAAAAGTTCTTTAATTTAATTGAAATTGTGGGAAAAGTTACATTTTGTGCATGATGTTGAGAACTGTATAGTTTTAGCTGTATAGTAAACTGTATAATTTTCAAAATTAATAATTTTTAAAATTCATGTACTGTTTTTTGTTTTATAACAATTCTATATTATGCATGCATATTATGTATCGTGATTATATAAAAAGGTGGTCACCTTTTTGCTCTTGTATTGAACGTTATTTTTTGATACAACTTATACAAAGCTTGATTTAGCGCATGCATATATTTTTATTCAAGCTTGCGCGAAATCGAGCTTTGTGCATGAAGTTTCAAAAATTCTGTTTTTTAGGACTTTAAATATTCCAATAACAAAATTTTTATTTAAATTTTATTTCTGTTCATTAAATTCTAAAATAGACATGTAAAAATAATATAATACAAAAATAAATAATTAAATATAGAATGCTTTGAAATTATGTGTTTAAGGAGGGTCAGTATTGTAAAAATAATACCACATTAATACAAAATTTTTATAATTATTGCTAATACACGAATAAAGTCACAAAATTTGAACACGATTGACCATTTATTTTGGGAGATATTAATTATTAAAATTAATCAATTTAACATGGGATTAGCATCATACATATATGGATCAAGTTATACTCTGAGTACTTTTTTTAATATTTAAAATAACAGGAAAATAACCAAAAACATATGAGAAGAAAGAAAATTTAACGCTGAATTGATTGATGTTTTAAAAAATATAAATGACCAGTTACTTTTAGAGCAATAAGACCGAATCACAAAGAAAGTTGGTAAATACAAGTACCACTCAGCCGTATACTAGACAGGGAGCGCATAACAAGCCGCGACAAGAATCGTTTTTGACCTTGCTCGACTCGCGATTACAAATTTTTTTATAATAACTTTTTATCTATGGCATTTAGAGAGGCGTAGTTTTCACGCAGACCTTTGTTAATACTTATTGCATATTCTTGTCGACAAATATTTGACAATTTCGAAAATTCATAACAGACTTTTGTCGATTAGAGAAAAAAATTGTCTGTATTAAAAATTAGTTTTTTTGTTTTAATTTTTTTTTAGTTTAATAAAATGTTTAATCAAATTGTGACTGTACAGTATGTACCTAGAAGTATTCAGGAATGCCATGGAATTTTTTCTAGCTATTTGGTTAATACTATATAGTCTTCATACCGGCAGATTGAAAATAATTTTTATTTTCCGCGCGATCGCATCGCGAGCTGATGTTTTTACACAAGATAGTAAGTTGAATCTTTCAGCTACTCTTCTCGCACAAGAGTCAAAACCAATGATTTCTCCGCCCTTCACCCGCAGCTTGAACCTGTGGACCCTCCTTAACGCAATCGCGGGAGACACACGAAATTCTCATCTACGTTAGTTTTCAATTAATGACCTAAGGTCAGTTGGTAACAAGAGAGAACCAGTCCAGGCATATGCCTCAACAAAGGCGAAGCCTTTAGGAGTGAAAAAAAAGAAGATATATGGGCTACTTTATCCTCCACATCACAGTTCACAGCTACAAGTTCACCTTTTGATTCTATTCCATAAACATATTTATTGCGTTAATGAAGAGTTATGTAAACACCTGCATTTATTACAGAAACTAAAACATTGTAAGATAGTAAAAATATTATGTTTAATCTAGTTTGATTTTTATTATACATTGGATAATATATCATCTATTTATGATTATATTCAGATAAGGAAGATGTTACAATCTGAAGAACAAGTAATTGAGCTATATGGTGAGGATGTAAACAAAAGTTTACTTTCTGCGGTTAATGAAGGAAGACTAGAAAAAGCAAGGAAGTTAATCACTTCTTTTGGACTGTCTTACTCACAAGCATGGGCAGGAGGATTTGTTTTACTTCGTAGTGCTCTTCAAAAAAACCATGTAGCAGTTGCTAAACTACTTTTAACAAGCGGTTCTACAGTTAACAAAAAAAGCAAAAAACGTTCTAATACTGCTCTTCATTTTGCTGTTCGAACTGGTAACATAGAAATTGTTCAGATGATTCTAGATAAAGGTGCTAATATTGATGCCAAAAATCAAGATGGTAGAACTCCACTTCACAATGCAATTATAAGTAAGGAAATAGAAGTTACTGAATTACTTTTGAAGCATGGAGCTGATGCTCATGCCAGAGACAATTGTGGTACAAGTCCACTTCTTTTTGCAATTGACAGAGAATGTGTGCAAACTATTGAGCATCTTTTAAAATATGGAGCTTATATTAATTTTGTGCATGATTTAAGATTGAAAAAATTTACACCACTGCACTTTGCTGTTGAATTTGGTAGTAAAGAAGTTATCACATTGCTTTTAAGTAGAGGTGCTGATGTTAATGCTAAAGGGGAAGGTAGTATAACCCCTCTTCATATTGCTGGTAGAAAAGGATATACACGTATTGCGGAAGATCTTCTAAACCATGGTGCTTCTACCCATTCTTTAACATTGAAGGAAGAATATACGCCTTTACATTTTGCTTGTGAACTAGATAATGAAGAAATTGTGAAATTACTCTTAAATAGAGGTGCTGATATTAATGCTAGCACAAAGAGTAATCTAACACCACTTCATATTGCTACCAAAAAAGGATGTAAAACAGTTGTAAAACTGCTCTTACAACATGGAGCTAAAGTTGATTATAAGGATAAAGGTGGCAAAACCGTACTATACCTAGCTGTTGAAAAAGGATGTTTAAGGATTGTTGAGGATGTTTTAAAATATTGTCCTGATATTAATAATAAAAGTAACAGAAACTCTCTTAAAATTGCAGTATACAATAGTTACAATTATGGCCAGAACTATAAAAAGATTGTTCAGGCTCTTCTAGAATATGGCCTTCTTGTTAACCCAGAAGATGCAAATAATGCTATGTTATTACATGCTGCTGTTAAAGAAGGATATTTGAAAATTATTGAAGCCCTATTAAAGTATGGTGCTGATGTTAATACATTATGTGATTCAGCATTTAAAAAAAATTTTACACTTTTACATAGTGCAGTCAAAAACAAACACGAAGAAGTAGCTAAATTGTTGATAAGCTATGAAGCTGATGTAAATGCTCAAGATGAAACTGGAAAAACTCCATTATTTTATGCTATTGACAGCGCCGATTTAAAAATTACCAAACTACTTTTAACTAATAGAGCTAATATAAAAGATAGTCCTGAGCTATTGAATCTGGCTGTTAAGAAGAAATGCATAGAAATTGTTGAAGCTCTTTTGCAACATGATGTTGATATTAACGCTAGTGATAAATGTGGACTAACAGCATTGCATTTTACTATAAGTAAAGATTATCAGTTTAAGGATGAAAATATTATGGTAGAAATTGCTAAACTGCTTCTAAGTAAAGGTGCTAATGTAGACGCTCAAACTAAAAGTGGTGTAACAGCACTTCACGCTGCTGCTGAAAAAAGATATGCAAAAGTTGTTAAAGCTCTTTTAGAATATAATGCAAATGTTAACTCTAGATTAAAAAAAAATTATAACACACCACTCCATCTCTCTGCTCAAAGAGGAAATGAAGAAATTAGCATAATGCTTTTGAATAAAGGAGCTAATGTTAATGCTAAGCAAAAGGATGGAATCACTGCACTACACATTGCAGCTCAGGAGGGTGATAAAAAGATTGTAAAACTATTACTAGAATGTGGTGCCGAAGTTGATTCTAAAACTGAAAGTGGCGTCACACCACTGCACTTGGGTGCTAAAACAGGTTGTGAGGAAATTATTGAGATTATCTTGAAATTTGGTGCTGATATTAACTCTAAAGATGAGCATGGCAGAACAGCACTTCATATTGCTTCTGAAGAAGGATTTGATTTAGTTGTTGAAACTCTTCTGATGTATGGCTCTGATATTAATATTACAAGTGGGAATAATCGTACACCTCTTGATCATGTTGATGATGGATTACATGACAACTATGACTCTGATGATTCTTCTTATGATTCTTACGATAATTCGTTTGATGAAACTGCTGAAGTTCTTAGACGCCACATAGTTAAAATGAAAACCGCAAATTTATATGTAAGTGAAGAAAATTTACGATCAATGACTACTACAAGTTACACAGATAGGTACAATCTAATAGCTGATTTTCAGCATGACTGTGAGAAAGAAATAGCAAGCATTAAGAGTGAGAAAATTAATAATACTAATATTTCATTTAATGATATCTTGGTAAAAGATACAAGCTCATTAGCAACATATATGAGGAATGAAAATATAGTGCAGGTTTTAAAATCAGATTACTATAAAACAAAATTCCCAATATACGCTAGAATGATAGAAAATAATTTCAAAAAGAGTATGGAAAGAAAAGAATTACTTGAGCAAGACAAGAAAATTTTCCATTTTCTTTTTAACAACTTTCCTGAGTTACCATATGACTGTACTGAAAAAATATTTAGCTACCTGAGCAACAAAGACTTAAGATTTTTGATGGATGCTGGTAAATCTTTTAGCATCAGTAATCCTAATAAGTAATACTAACGTTAATGTTATATTGATTACCTCAAGTATATTTTAAGTACAGATCGTTTAAGTTAAGTATATCCTAAGAGCAGTAAGTTGAAGAATAGCAGAATACTTTAAATAGATCTAATAATTTAAAATAAAATAAAAGTAAATTATTTTTATATTAAATTTATATATACACTGTAAGCGTGCAAAGAGTGTTATAAAATGTTTATTTTGTTTTTACTTTTGTATTGAGGACTTTGAGTCCGTTTTTTAATAAATAAATAAATATATTTCCATCAACGAGATCGCGAGACAGACTTTCTTAATCGCAAATTACTTCAACACCCTGACTAAAATATAAAACGTTGCGAAGAGAAGTTTATATCTCAGCGTTAAGAACTTCTCGTCTATGGGAAGCAAAACCGACAGAGTTTCGCGCGGAAAGCACGGAAAATATAATGTGTCTTTGATGGAATATGTAAGAGAGGGCGCGAGAAAACGCTGAGGTCTCTTCTTCATCCTACTTTTCTCGATAATATTCATCAGTTCTCATTTGTCATTTTTCTCTCTGATGCTTATTAATCAAGCTACATCAGCTAGTAATAATTTATTTAGGTATTTATTTATTAGAATAAAGGCCAATGAAAGAATAAAAGCTAAAAATTTTGACTCAGCTTGATTTCGCAATAATCATTAATCAACAATGAATTGCCGCACTGCAGATTTGAAACGACTTATCGTGCCAATTTCGCGGAGATTCTGCGGTAGAGTTCCACGTCGCCGTGGTCTCGCTATATGTATAGAGGTATTGAAAGAGTCTCTGCAATAGTACGAAGTGTTCTAATCGGGTAAAAGATCATCGTGCTTAACAAACAAATAGATTAATATAGATTTTTCATTCCAATCCAAATTGATTGACTATATACATTTAGTGCGCAAATCGCATCATAATTCATTCAAATTTATTCGATTATGCATATATTGGAACAGCAATTCACCAAAATTCATTTAATTATTATTTATAATAACTTTTGAATTTAAAATGAATTTATCGTGTTTTTTTCGAAATATGTAATGGCTCATAACAAACGGTTAATATAATTTACATAAATTTGAAAGTATTTGACTGAAGCCTACTGGTTCTATAACGGTTAAATAGACAGACCGAAAAATAAATTCTGCTCCGTTTCTTTTCTTATTGTAGATTAATCAATATAATTGTCATATAAATGTTTTGTTTATTGTTTTTATATTAACTCATCATCAAATAATAAATTAATTGATAATATAATTATAATAAAATATTTCCAATCGTAAATCAAAAATAAAAAAATTTGAAAAGTAATTTTAAAGATATTTTGTTGTAAAATAAAAAAAATGTTACGATGTTCTACTGACGTGAAACCCTCTTCAAAATTATCAAACAGAGTAACATTAAGGATGTAGATTATAATCTTAAAAGCTAACAGTCTAAAAAAGTATAAAATGTGAAACTTAAAAGAAAAAACGAAATGAAATATTAGTACAAAAACTTTTGTCATAATTTATCGGTATCTATTTAAATATGATTACTTATTTAATAAATTTTCTTGCATTTAAAAAAAGATTGAAGATGTAAATACAATGGAAATGGGGACAACGGAAAGTAAATAGATTTAATATCATTAGGCATTTGTATTATATATATAATAAAATTATAGATTAGATTTTAATAATAAAATAATTTATGGAGTAGAAAATTCATAATGCAATATAAGGAAACATATTAGTTTCTCTAAGTCATCGATGATTTATAGACAATATGATGATTAAGTTTTAAAGCCGATCATCGCAGTGCGCCGAACGTCGCTATTTACATCCAACCGAGCGCTCATAAATTATGCTTTTACAATTAAATGCATTGTCACAATAATTCTGAGGCCCGCCGACATTTTTTCTTGACTTTTCCCTAAAATATTTTCTTGCTTGCAGTTTCGCTGCAGTTTTCTGATTACACTGAATTAGTCAGATGATATAGCAACTTACACTCTATAAGTACTTAACTTTGGACGCGTACATGGATACAGATAACAACTTATTTATATTAAAATAAAAATTTTTTATTTTATTTATACTCTATGTAGGAATTTTTTATACTCGTTAATTTATAAATTGATGAAATCCACTACTGATTTTAGCGTCTAGCATAATATGTTATGAATGTTAATTTCTTGAAGAATTTTAAAAAGGTTTAGATACAAGAAAGATAAAATTGAAAATTTTGAAAAGTAGATATTAGAATTATGGAAGCAGATGTATTGAGGGAAAAGAAAAATGAATTCAATTTTTAAGTTCAGTTCTTTTATTAGATGTTATCTCTGCTCACATTTCTATTGATATTTTTATAAGCTTTTCTAACGTGGACAAAGTCTTGAATCTATCGCTAAACATCGCTTGATTGTTCATTGTCGGTTTGATTTTGCTGTATTTTCGTTCAAAATACCGCAAATCTTGCTGTGCCGCCCCGGGTGATCCCATGAGCCACAGTAAAAACAATGTCTCACTTTCATTTGGTTTTTTTCATTATTTTGCTTTTTCTTAAAATTTCCTTTGAAGATGTTATGTTTCTTATTCTTTTGGTTTTCGATAATTGTCCTTGCATCCAATTTTCTCACGCTTGTTCTCCTTTCATAATCAAGTAACTTTCCTTTCACAAAATCAAGCGTCAAATTTTTGTCCGATATTTTCTCGATTGCGGTGACAATTATATTGTATGACTTTGGAAGCGTCAGCAAAAGTTTTACGATTTTACTCGTATCGCTTATTGCTGCTCCTGCTGCTTGCAAATCAACTATCATTTCATCAAAGCAAATCAGATGTTCCGACAGCGATGTGGTTTCTTTGAATTTAAACTTTAAAAGCTGTTTCTCAATAGCCAGATGAGTCGCTAAGCTTTTTGGATTAAAAACTAACTCTAACTTTTTCATCACACTTTTTGCTGTATCTGGTTCTGTTGAAAAACTAAGCATTGCGTCAGAGAGATATTGAGTGATGATCCTTTTGGCAGTTCTTTCACTTTTTTCCCAATCATCGTCTAAAGTAGCGGGAGCTTTTTCCTTCAAGACTTTTAGTGCGCCTTCTTCAGCTATCAATGCACGAATTTTGTTTCTCCAAGAGAGATAATTTACACCGTCAAAAAGCTCAATTTTTGGCTTTGTATCTTCCGTGTCTTCACTCATTTTTACGCACTAATATTTATCAAATTTGCTCAACAAGTGTACTTTGACTTTTAGTTATTATAATTTTCACTAAAAAAAATATTTTAGTTAATTTTCACTAAATAAAAGTATTTAATGCGACAGTTCACTAACAAATACACCTTCACTATTGTGGGAATGTAAGTAAAGAACAGACGTACGCGAGTACAATCAAGACGACTTAGTTTAATTCAATATTTCCTCCTTCAAGTGTAAGTCTAGGGTGTTCTCTCCACTCGTTTCTCGGTGACGGTCCGTGCCGGAACTCCCCTGCGATATCTCTCCAGTGGTTTTTAATGCAACGGTCTGCCTTCCCTTTCCTTCTGGGCCTTGCTCAAAGGGGCGGTCGCTCCGTGCTCCGATGGTCCAGTTGTCTCGGTGGGGACGGTCAGCCGAAAAAGCTCGGTCAAGAGGGTTTTTCCCAATTGCGGTAGGCTTGCTTAGGCTTTTATAGCGCCATAAACCCATTAGACCTTTTGCACCATAAACCGATTCGGCCCGCTCAGGTATTAGCAGCCAGCACGCTCTTTTAACAGCGTACCGATAATATCGCTAGAAACTTTCTAAATTTTGAAAATTAAACATTAATTTAGATTATCGATTATTTTTTACATTCTGAGAAATCTGAAAAATAATAATTTTTTAATTTTCAAAATTTCGAAAGTTGCTAGCGAAATTATTGTCCCGATGTTCCGGCCCATCTGCCCAAATCCCCACACTATTATATGACTGGACTCACAACCTTTTGGAATTGCGGAAGCATATTCGCGTATTGCGAAAAAACACAAATGAATTCAATTTTTAAGTTCAGTTCTTTTAGATGTTTTCTCCTGCGCTGCCAGACTCAGACTGACTGAACGACTCACCCTAAGAGCGCGAGCTTGTGAATGATTGCTTTATACACGGACCTTTTCTAAACACTATGACGTCATGGAGGAAAGACTTCGTATGTAATCTTAGTTGAATGTATATACATTAGACTATTTCTTGGTACTCTCTGTACGAAATATTATTCATTTTTGCATCTATATCTCAATTGTAGATTAAATTTCTAAAGTTCTAAAAATACAAAAGTTTTTTTTAAGAAGATCAGACAGCGCTTTCTCGGGACTGCAAACACACAGGTAAAATTAAAGCAAACAATTATAAGTCGCAAATGATGAGTCAAATCTCAAGATTACTAAAAATGTACAAGTATATGGGAGATTTTTAAAGATTATCCAGTTAGTATAGTAATTGCTCGATATAATTATATTTTTGCGCATTTCACTTATTTAAATTTGCTCAAGAAATTATTCTAATAAAGCATGTTTTTAAAACGTATAAAGTTAATGCGATTTGTTTAATTTTGAGTAAATTAAAAGAAATTGAAAAAGAAATTGTAATTTCATTTATTTACACTGCGGAAGCTTCTCTTGATAAAAAGCTGAGTTGAATTGAAACGATCAGCAAGAAAATATTTCGTTGATATTTATTACGATTTCATTAATATTTGTTTGACTTTAATTGTCTTAAACAAAAAGCAGAGCTTGTAACAACAATATAAAATCTTTTCCCTCCTTTCTTTCCCTTGAGCAGCATTCTGTCGCAGACAAGCAATGCAAGCAAATGTTTGTCAGATAGACAGCACGGGAAAGATGCACTATATCTAAGCGCTGCTCAAGAAGTTGCGCGTACTCGCCCATATCTGCCTAGACGTCGAAGAACTTTTTGGAAAATGCACCTGCGGTTATACATACATCGAGTATTTGTTCGCCTCTCCTTCTCTCTGTCTATTTCTTCGGCGTGCTCATCAGGAAAAACTCGTTTGACCGGTCGCCCCTGTAAAATGTGCTTCGGCAGCCCCGCCGAAAAAGGACAGTAAGTAAAAGGGAGCACTGTCGCACGCTGAGAAAAAGCGCAAGGAAGAACATGATGAAAACTGCTAGGGCATAGTCAGGTAGTTAAGGAATTAACGATGCGCAGCTTACTTTCAAATCAGTTTTGTGTATCGCCAAAATAAGTTTGCATTATAATTATAAGATGTGTAATTTACGGGCCAATTAATGTTAAAATATACAGAAATCGACTAAATATTCCAGATTTTTAAAAATATTTTTATTTTTAACTTTAATTGTTTTAAGCTTTTACGTTGTTATTAAATGTGTGTAATAAAAAATAAGCTTTAGAATAGTGAACAATTTTTTTTTTTACAAAAAGTGTACAAAAACGTTTTTTATCACTTTTAGGATTTAAAGTAGCCAGTTTTGAGGTAATTGTTTTATTCTGGGCGTGCATGTCAGTGCAGACCATCATAACTTTTTAACCGCTTGACCTACTTAACATTTCACGGCCCATTTTAATTATTTTATACCGGCTGTATAAAATACAATTTGAAGCTTCGAATTTTTCTTTTGATTTAATGTGCAAAAATTGTTTTTAAAGCTGCAGCTTTGTTTAGTTTTGCTTTCTCAAAGAAAGTTCAAAGTATATAATTGAATTTATCCAAACTTTAAACTAAATTGGACACAAAATTCTTACGAAAATAATTGTTATGAACTATCTCATTTGTCGTGGAATCCTTTTCTTTGTGCCAATCAATTGGCAATGGTTTTTTAAACAAATTTAATGTTGCCGCGTGTGAAAATTAATACTTACATAATTCGCTAATTTATTGGTTTTTTTGTAAAGGCCAAACTGTATTTTGTGCTTCAGCTAAAATATTTAAAAATAAAGACTAGCAGTATTAATAAACAAAGAGCAATTATGCGCCTAGAATTTTTCTCAGTGAAAACAATAGAGCCGTTTAACTCTACCAAGAAATTATTCATTAAAGAGTTATACTTTATCCTGTGTTTTAAATTACACGTGTGATACTAACGAAGTATTTTAATAATCACTAGGCGTTGATTTTTGTGAGAAAATAAAATAGTAAATTTAGACTATAAGAACTCGACTCTAATTTTGTTATAATTTGAACAACTCGAAAGAAACAATTATTGTATTATAAATTATGGATTTTGTGTAATGCTATTAAATAAAAAAAATCAGTATATTTTTTACTTTTATAGCTACGAAGTTTTGTGAGTCGTCTGGAACTTTGCCATCGATGAATATATATTCATCATTAAAACTTTCAAAGCCTCAATTTTCAGAGTAGCTTAATTATAACTTTTCTAAATCTAATTTGTAGACTAATATTGGATTAATAAATAATTCGATTTTTCAAACGCATTTTAAAATTTATAAGGATATAAAAAGTATTAGCATTAAGTCTATTTAGAATCTTAAAATGCACATTCCATCAAACTAAAGGAATCCCTCTATATGACAGCAGGGCCTATTAACGATAGCGATTGACTTTTTGAGAAAAAATAAATGAATGAAAGTAGATGTATGTCAGTGGCTGTAATAATCACGCACATTCTCTCGCTGATGACGTATGTATATTATGAAGTCGCGTCATTATGAAAGGAAGCTGGAGACAATCATTAGTCAAGAAAAGCTTCACTAACACATTCTGTCTTGCACCATAATTGCTACTTCAGTTGTAAATAAAATTCGAATGAATTAATGATTTTGCTTTTCGAACACCTCCAATATAAGAAAAGCCGCTCACAGTATCGATTCAATATTGATTTTTTACTGCAGTCGAAATGTTTTCTCCCGAGCAGCTCTCTCGCGAAGAGTCGCGCAGCCCTTTCGTCCCCGGCGAGTTCGATGACTTATTCAGCAAAGCTAGACACATAACTGTCCCGCTCGAGTCAAGTCGCGATCGAGACGTCGGAAACTAGGACACGGCACGTCAGCGAGGAGCGCGACGTCGCGCGTCCGGTCAAAGCCGCAAAGGTGCGCACGGCTCTCGTACACTTTCCGCGCACGCTTCTCGGCTCTCTTCGACAAACCGGTTAGGCGCGCAAAGATGCGTGCGTGCGTCGGGAGCCCCCGCGGCAAAAATCTGGCCCCCGGGCGCGCTTCTTTCGCCTCGTTTTTTCTCCTGCCCTCGAGGAGAGCCTCGATCCTCGAGCGTCAAAGGCTTTCTCTCTCTCTCTCTCTTCTCGTTGTCTGCGGCCTCGTCGTAATGATCGCCGAGGCGGACCCCGGAGCCCTCGAATTTTCGATGTACCGCGGACTTTCTTCTGTTTGTCTTTGTACTTCTTCGAGAAAAAAGAGGACACTGAAAATAATCCGAGATGCTGCGTACAAGCAGTTATATGAAAACAGATTTTATGGCCAGTTTCCTAACTTGTACATTCTAAATTTTTCTGTAAATTGAAAAAAAATTATATTTAAATTCAAATCTATTGAATCTATATGTGTTTTAAAAACTTTACATCATTATTTCAAACTAATATAAAAATACAATTAGATATCAAAACACCTCGTCTTACGGCGATGAACACTTAGTAATAAAGAATAACAATATTGTTGATTTTTATGCATTTTTATTTTTTAACATTTTTTATTAGAGATAATCTTAATTGTAAGCGTTCTATGAATCACCTAATACCATCAAAGTTCACAAAGCAATTTTTCTTCAGAATAAGTCCAACATGCCTGACAATTATAGCATAGCTACATGTGACATGTTCATATCGATTGATGGTGCAGGCTTCTAGATTTATACTAAAAAAAAAAAGATTTCTAATAATATGCATTGTTCAATACTTTATCACACCCGATCCGCAAATTTTTCAAACATTATATTACCTCGTAAAATGTAAGAATTACACATAATTAATGCTCGATCCGAGCTTACATTCAAGAACTCGCGCAAAAAGTACCCAAACGATCTTAAATTGCGGAGGACACCGTCGGGATATACAGTTTATCGCTTTAATTCGCCGTACTTTCTGCAAACGTGCATTCAGAAACGAATGACGTAAGTTATTCTGCCTTTAAATCGCGGCTATATTTAGATTTAAAAAAGGAGCGAAATATATTTTTTTTCACCAAAGGCATTCGAACCTTTTCTCTTGTCTGCTTTTTCATTTTTTGCACGCGGAGTACGACGTGCTTATAAGCTTTGGTGGCCGCAGGCAAGCGAAATCCTCGATGATTTACGATTTAGGGCCTCGTACCGACTTTTGGAATTCACGCACGTTGACCTTTAGATAAGAACCAGTCTTTTGCGGGATTTTTTTCTGTCCTGGAACGTTGCAGGAGTTCAAGTATTTATGGTTACCATTTTTTTTAATCGTTCGAACGTATTAAGGGCTTATTAAACAGCATGGCTGTTGAGATTTTTATTTTTTTATCTCTGCATGCACGAGATAATTATTTTTCGGACGAAATCTGAAGCGTGAATATACGTTTACACATTCGATGACAAGTCTATAAATTTAAAAACGAGAACAACGAAGCGATATAATTCGAGATGGAACGCAGTCGAGTGCCAACGGTGCCACTGCTTCCTCTTCGCTGCTCTGGACGCGGAAAAAAGTCTGCAGTCACGAGAACTCCTAGAATCCTCGAGTTTGTGAAATACAAGCCACTGAGTTGGTATATACTCCTTGGCTCTACTCGGTCATTATCGGATTCTAAATGGCAGTTCTGTAAATCTCCAAGTCGTACCAAAATAAAACACTGTCGCGATATATACTATCGAAAAGGTCTCGGATATCTCGACGTTGAAGCTCTCACATTTCTAACG
Organism: Ormyrus pomaceus; assembly: GCA_900474385.1. Taxonomy (NCBI): domain Eukaryota; kingdom Metazoa; phylum Arthropoda; class Insecta; order Hymenoptera; family Ormyridae; genus Ormyrus; species Ormyrus pomaceus. The sequence continues at coordinate 1,367 of UCOM01002178.1, read as the reverse complement.
CTGAGTTAAGCGAACAGTGAGATTTTTGTTCTTTATACAAGTCCAGCCGCGGAGTTGAAACAAGTCAGAATATTTACTTCTATAAACACCGAGACTTATTGACGTTAGGAAAGTTTAAGAATGAACTTTTCTTAATACCATTTTTTTTCTTTCCGCGTATACTGACTCACCTCGGAGACGTTAAGTGGCCGGTCGCAATCTAAAATCACTAATCTCGTATTCGTCGATCAACATCAGTAGACACGAAATACATATTCTTGCTTTTTCGTGTACAATCGCTCGTTAATATCACATTTAATCAACTGTAAAACGTCGCGAATCGCGTAAAACAACCTTGAGCCCAAAATCCTGGCTATACCGAGTCGGAGTTCGAAAAACTGTGCGCGGCACTCTGTATAGATGCAATGGGATAACTCCGCAGCCTACGGATACAACGTGATCGCGATATTACCAGGAACGCGTGCAGCGAAATTGCTGCAGTCACTCAACGCAAGCCAATTTTTCTCCCTCTTTAAACCAAGTAAAAAATATATATCTACTTTTATTAAGCTTAATATATAAATACGAAGATTTTCCACGTGGGAAAGTTTCTCGACCATATAGTTATTGTTTTTATAATATTTTTTACAATTTAATTCATTACTTAAAATAACATTAAAAAATAACATTATCATTATAACAAATGCTGTGTTTTTAGGAAGACATTCAGAATGAAAGCGATTGCACTTGCAGGTTTCCGAGTATTATGCCAGAAACGTAAGAGTAGCAGTATTAAGCGTATAAAACAGGAAACTACTTCTAGTTGAAAATCTGCAAACAAGATGAGTCGCATATTGAACTCGTTCCTAGACAGGTTTGCCGGCAGTCTTGCATCGGTAAATTCATTACGCGTTAAGTACTGTCGGAAGGCAATGAACGCTTCTCGGAAACTTTTTGAGGCAATAAGAGACAACTCAGTTATTTTTATCCAAGACTGGGAGAAGGACACATTTACATTAAGTGCATTTGGCACTTTGTTCATTCAATCTCTTCTGAAAGAAGGATTAGAGTAGCAAAGAATGGACAAAGTGACTTTTGTATATAATTTGCAGTTTTTTCGTATACAGTTAATATTAAAAATACAAAAATGATTTATCGCAAGTATATATATGTATATACAGAAGATACCTGCAACGCGACTGCATACTACCTTAAGGAGTCTCATAGGTTTCGTGGCCGGACTGAGGAAAGGGGAGTATCCCCGCTCGCCGCGAGCGGCTCCCCGTTCACCGCGCACCCCCTCCACAGCCCACGAACTCAATATTTTGTTTACGTTTTGCCTTAGTTCTTTGTCAAATTCCTGGTAATCGATTGACAGCCAGGCGCAT
>UCOM01002177.1:0-29422 GCA_900474385.1 Ormyrus pomaceus | reverse complement strand
AACTAATGTAAAAAGTCATAATAAAATAATAATAATAATAATAAAAATATGACAGTACTATATTATAAATATAATCGCTATATCATACATAACTTAAAATCGTTATAAAACAAAAATTAGTAGATGAACTTCAAAAATTCTTTTTAATTTTGAAAGTTTAGTTAAAGACGAAAAAAATAAGTGGTCGATCACTAAGAGAGATCGATTATTCACCCTATACAGCTATTCAAAAAATTGAAACAAAATAAATAAAACTTTAATAACTTTTGAACTAATACGTTTCATAAGCAGAAAAACTGTACAGCTCTGAAAATGTAAAATATCTACCTTTTCCCCAAAATTTCAAATAATTTCAAGCCTTTTTACTCCCATAATCGTTCGACAGAGAAAACTCATTTTTTTGGTTTTCAGCTTTTTATTCAAAAACTAATTGACAAAATGGCTTGAAATTTTTAGATTATAGCTATAAATATTCTTAATTGCCAAAAATTTTTTGGTAAATTTACACCTAACGTATTATATATACAATTTTTACAATTAAATTTATTCGTTTATCGTTCTTTTCGGACTCGATATAGTTATTAACTGTACTCTTCTCGGCGTTCTTGACAATTTAGGCGGAAGAGCTTTTTCAGTCTTCGATGGCGTGCAGTTTACTGATAGTTTTTCAGTATCTGCGATCGTATCTTCTAATATTAATTCAAAGTCTTCATTTTCTTCACCATCATCGTTATTATCTTTTTTATTATCAATTTCCATTTTATCTATTCTGTTCCCTATGTCTATTTTGTCTGTGTAACGATAGCTCACTCCCGCGAAAAAACTAGCGAGCGTCTAGTTCCGAGCGCCACCACCAGACGGCTACCCGTTGCGCGCCGCACCCGCAGTCAGACTAGCCGCCTGGAGCGCATAAGTATCGCGGCTCATCTGCACTCCATCAGCCCGACCGGGGTAAGGTGGTGGAGTCCGACAGGCTTAGCAACTATCTGGTACGACGCCCATCTAAACTCGCAACTTTACCCGTCTCAACTGTACTCCGATCCTCCACCAGTTCAATGCCGGTAACGTAGAAATCGGGTCTAACAACCGTGACTACGCCACTGGCTACTGCTAAACGTCTAACAGACCAATTTAATAATATTATCAAAATTTATATTATACATATTTATTTTAAATATTTTACCATTAATTTTCATTTTGCCGAGGGAGGGCTCGTCCGGCGGCTGAGGCCGGGGGTCATGATTAAACCAGCATTCATAATTTGGTCCTGATCTCTCGCCGCCTCTCTCCCGTTTACCGGCATGTTTTGAGGAGGTGGTGGGTCCACCTCCCCTTCTTTCGGTTCCGCCGGGCCCGCATTGTTGATTTCTGGCATTGTCTGAAAATCAAATTAAATTAAATTAATAATTTTAATATTAACCCGAATAGAAAATTTGATGTACATTACAAATGAAGCACCCGTTTTTTTTTTTCATTTTTCAAAGTGGATTTTACTAACCAGGAGAATGTCATACCTACAGCTCTGAGCATGTTAAAGATCTACCTTTTCCCAAAATCTAAAAAAGTCTTTTTACTTCCGTAATCGTTCGTCCTAGAAAACTCATTTTTTTCGGTATTCAGCTTTTTATTAAAAAACTAATTGACCAAATGACTTGAAATTTTTACAGATTATAGCTATATATATTCTTAATTACCAAAAATTTTTCACAGCAGTTTACAATTTAATTTAAGAATTATAAGCTTCTTTAAAAAAAACACGTCTTTATAAAAAACAAGAACCACATGAGCTAGAGTAACTTTTTTTCTCTGAAATTATAGGTTTTTTTTTTGCTCTTTAAATTGGCCATTGTTCGATTCAAATGTCTCAATCCTATCATTCAAAAAAATAAAAATTAAATTTTTCAAAAATTAAAAATTTGCGATAAAACAAAAACAAATAAGCTAAACAAAAAAAGATTTTTTTAGCCGCCATCACAAAAAAAAACAAACAAATGAGCCGTGAACGAAGAAAATCCGTTCAGTAGAAGCTGAGATCCAGGCGTATACATACGGACACACACATACATCCATACAGACATTTTTCAAAAACCATTTATTCTTGTTCCTGACACCTTAAAATACAACTATAACCTATTTTTCGAACAACTCCAAAAATTACTATCACAATGCTTCCTCTAGGAGGAAGCAAAAGTCAGTAATAAACAGATCAATAGTTGTACATTAATATCGTCTCTTCAAGCTTTTATCTGTTACTTGAATAAACGATAGATACGTCTGTATCTGAAAGTAAAGAATGAACTGCAAGTGAAGCAGATATAAGAAAACGAAGCACTTCTTTAGTAAATTCGTACTTCAGCAGTGTCCTTGTTCTCAAACATAATATCAGTAATTTTTCTAAAGCGTTTTACTCGATATCTTCGAGCCTCGATAAGTCGCAAAAGGCCAAACTACGGTTAAATCGACCTCTCAAAATTTCCGATAAAAGCAAACGAGACTCCGCTCTCGCCGACAACCGTAAAAGAAGCGCCATTAAACGAATCCCCGTCGAAAACTAATTAATTAATCCCCCGCTAAATATTTATCAGACATCTTATCAATCCGCGAGAGCCCCGCGAGCATTAATCCGGCAAAAAGCTCTCTCTCTCTCTCTCTTCCACTCCGAAGCAGCGAGTCGCGCGCGGCCATGAATTTAATCCCCCCTATCCCGGCGCCGAATCTAAAAGATTCCGTTTATTCAAGAAACGAGCGCGCGCTACAAAAGGGAAAAAAATGAAGATCCGCGCGGCGGCGCGAGTATTAAGTCAATACACGGACTGTACAAATGGAAGCGCGCGGCGGCGGCGGGAGCAATTCGTATGCGACTCTCGGCGCGCGGCCGCCGCCGAGCGATAAATCCGCGATCCCGGAATGAGATGGAACTTTACGATTTTCCCGAGCGATCGTGAATCATGCATTACTCGCCGCCGTGATTTTTAGAGGGGAAAGGCTTCGGTAAATAGAGAAGGGAGAGCTTGCGGGAGCTTTGTTTGGGTGATAAGCGCGATGAATGAGGCTGATGTGCACTGAAGATTGGGAGTGCTTAGATTTGTTTTGTTAAATTTTCAAGCTTGCGGGAGAGGGATGGGAGTGTATTAGAAGCGCCGTGGAACGTTATGATGTTTGCGAGCGTTTTGAACGTTCAATGGAGTAATGAGGCATTCACCGGGATTTCGGTCGCGTCAAAGCTTATTTCCTGTAGACGTCGTTTTTCAAATTAAACCTTTTTTAAATGTTTATTATTGTAAATACTTAAAAAGTATTGTGCCTGATGAAATTTTCGTGAAATGTATAAATATTAGAATACGTTTGAGTCTCGTGATTTAGTTACTTTTGTAATATTGTAGATATTACTGTAGCAAAATATATTGGATTATAACTAATTATTTGTTATGGTAAAGCTTACCTCACATTTTATTTTTAATGATTTAATTAATCTTTCGGAATCTATAAAAAATTAAGACAATTATTTTTGCGTTTAAAAATATTTGCTAAGGTTTTTCTTATCATTTTTTTTAATTTTTATAGTTCCAAATATCAAAGTTTAATACCTAAACGTAATAAATGCATAACTAGAATTAATTTTAATCAATTAAGTAATATGAGAAATTTCTCGTTTATCCATTGAATTCAATATCCAAATATTCATTTTATGAAATGCTTTAAATTTCCGTCCCCCCTTTGATAATTAAAGTATTAAATTTAACTGTTTCCGCTGATTCGATTATTAAAATCATACATTTTTTTTTTCAATTATTGAAAATTAAGATAACATTCAATCAGAGCTTCTTAATAGCCCCATTATCGCGCGAAAGTGTTAATCGAATTACTTCATTTCTGAAACTCCGCATTTATTTGGTTACTCATCGCAATTCGGAGCGATGATGAAAAAGATCGTTCGAATTTAGTTAAACGTTCGTTCCCGCAACATAAACACAGCCGAAGATGATTAACAAGTTTTAAGAAGCGAACAATCGTATCAATTCTACAAATATAGTAGATAACGATAAGTAGATATCAGTCAGATTCAAATGTTCTTATTAAATGATGCAAAAAAAACTGTGGTTTAATGGCCTGAGTAATCAGTCGCGCGGAGCTGTTCGATGGTGATACTTCTTTCTAGGGCTCGCGCTGTCGTTTTGCATTGGATTCTCAACGTTTGCGGTAATTAATATTTGATTATTTTCACTAATTATCAATTATCTTTTGCTCATTCAGTGTGGAATATTGTGGAGTGCCACTCAATAATTTTATCTATATCCCTTGCAGAAAAATGACAATTTTAAGATTGATTGCAGCTGTTTGATTTAATAATTAATTCTTTTATTTTTATTTTTATTAGAATTTTCCAAGAGTTTGAACTCAACTGTCCTCAACCATGTCAGTGCGCAAAAAAGAAATAGCCATAATCGCACTTCTCAGTTGCATCAGCTTAACGCAATCAGGCCGCATCCCGAAGGGGGAATGGACCTCCGACCCAATAACGACGGTTCAACAAGTGCCTTTATTACTGTCAAACAATCACCTGACTTACGGGGAGCTGATCCCAAACCTCACTTTCGTCGATCAGAGCGAGGAGCATTCCGGCAACTCTAAGCTTCAAGTGAGACTGAAAAGCTACAGCATTAACGGCGAATTAAATAACGTGTGCCACGTTCACATGCTTGGTTCTTACGAGTTCCTGATAAATACCAATATCAAACTAACCTCGATGAACAATTACGAGGTCCTGACGTGGTTCAGCGGATCCTTGAAGAAGCTAAACATGTCACTGGACATCGCAGTCGTCAATATGAAAAGCTGCCAGGCCATCGGTAAAAGAATCCACTTCACCGGCAGTCCCGACACCGATTACGAGAGGTTCAACAGCGCCTCGGTGATGCTTCACGACGGCACGTTCAGCGTCGTCGTGCCCGGTGAATTTCTGTGCGGCAGCGAATTGTGCAAAATCAACTACGAGGCTCATCAGAAGAAAATAAACGCCGCCAAGAGTTTGCTCGGCGGATCGGCGATAAACCTCGGCGACAAGTGGAACATCGTCCCCGTGGCTTCCTACGAGACCTCCAGCGGTTACTTCTTCGTGCTCGGCGATCAGAGCAAATTCAAAATAGGCTCCGTCGATCCGAAGAGCGAAGTCGTCAAGCTCGTAGATTTACAGTCTCGGGAAAAGAATCTGACGCTGAAAGGAGCCTCGACGTCCCATCAACTCTTCGGAATTTGCTTCTTCGAAGGTCTGGCCAAGAACGAGGTGCAGTGCCTGCAAATGGATCACAATTTGGATAAGAAAATCAAGGTTTCGATAAGCTTCGATTATCCGATAAAGAGCCTGGCGATGCACAATTTGGAGGGCGGTGGTTTACTGCTGATAACGATGAGTAACAGCGCGGAGGCGAATTTTCTGAAAATCGACGCCGACGGAAACTACAAGAAGAACCTGAAACTCATGGATGTTGCCTGTGACGTAACGCCGTTCTTCGCGATATTCGAAGAGAGCAACGAAACGTGCCTGCAGTTTCTTTGTAAACATTACGGCAAAGATCCCAACAGCATTCAGAACACCATTCGAGTCAAGTGCTTCTGAGCCTCGATGATGGTTTTCGCAATGAAAACGTTTGTAAAAATGATAAATACTGTTACGACATTGTAAATATATAAGTTAAGTTGATAGTATACTAGAACTCATTAATGATGAAAGACACAGTAATTATTGAGAAACGTAGTTAAAGGCTGAGCCAATAATTGTATATTTAATGTAGATTTAAATTATTGATGTACAAAGTACTATATATCTGTATACGTTTTTATAAGTATTTTACAATAAAAGAGATTATTACTATACTTTGTTTTCGTCCGGCGCAACTTAATTCTCCAAACATTCATATCAAACAGGTCTGCCAATCAAGTTTTATATTACAAATGTTGCATCAATTTATCGAACTTTTCAACAAAATCAAGCCCCTTACACTTGTATTAGCACACATTGCATTCAAGTCGAATAAGTTATCAGTTCAGACTCGAAACAATGACGCATATATTTATCAATCGGCTAATTAATCTCAAAAAAAACTTACGCCCAGCGGGAATACCGCCGGTCGGTGTGTAGCAATAATTTGTACGATGAACTTCATACTCGTACTATTTCCTTGAGCAGATAACGCCATTTACCGATTTTTTCTAGCGAAATTCATCCGCAGATAATGGCGGTAAAAAATTTCCAGACAGTCTTGTACTATACGCCTTAGTATCAATGTACGTCGAGTAAGTTGATTCACTAGAAGTGCGTGCGACTGTTCTTAGTAAGTACACTTATCGGGTTGCGCTGCAGAGGCGCAAATGCATCTTTTTGTTAGAACAGTTAAAAATGTAAAAATGAATATAATTTATGATGAATTGACGTTTCTTGTAAAAAAATTAAATCGTCATTTCCGTTTCCTACTACACTTTATCATTTTAATTGAGAAAAATAATAAATTCTTATTTAAATTACGATGAAAGTTAACATTTTCTGGAAAAGACTGTTAATGCAGTTTAAAACTTTACGCGTCAATTTAGTCTATTTACAAGCTACTAACGCTTAAAAGACTATAAATAATTAAACAAATAAAATCACACTATTAATATTTTAAATCCAACATTTTTTTTACAATTAATATTGCTTTTAGTCTCATGTGCGCAGTATAAATTTTCTCAAGCCCGCCTCGAAGTTTTTCCCTTTGATATTTTAAAATTTACGAGTTTAGAAAAGCTTAAGCGATTAGCTTCGGCCTCGTCGGAGCGAAGGCGCTGCATGTCCTGTAGCAAAATAAATATAGGCAAAACCGGTCTCGCAATTTTTAAATTAAAAAACCATACCAGCAGAGCCCCGACGAGAGCGAGTCCTTTTTCCTCGCCGTGGTAACATAATCCTAACGTGCCTCTTGCCCATAATAAGAAGCCGCAGAAAGCCGACTCGATATAAAATAAAGAATAAAGCGGTCCTCTTTATTAAACTCGACGTTAATAAAGTTGCCGCGGCCCTCGTAATCGCGAATTCCAGCTGTCATCGTGCCGCGGTGCTCCATCAAAAAAAAAGGTTCCCCCTAAAATCTTCGTGTACTCTTCTTCTCCAAGCGATAACTTTCCTTCTCGGAGCGGACGCGAGGTCCATTCGTGCGTGTGTGCATTACCGAGCGGCGCGAGAGTGAAAGTATAAATGTGCGTTGTAGTCGGTGATCAAAAAGCGCCTGTTGCCGGCAGGAGGAAAAAGGAGGGACGTCCGATTGTGGATTCAAAATTTTGTGGACTTTCGGATTTTCGAATTAGTAATGAGGTATAATAACGTTTTGCAAAATTAAAGAAGAAGGAGGATTTTATTCGTGTAAAGGCAATACCTCTAAATTGTAAGTTAAAATAAGAAAATATTTAGAATCAAAATGTACCATTTTTAAATTTAAATAGAAGGAAAAGATCAATTATGACTATATAGTGCTATAATTTATGCAACTTAAGTTCCTCTGAAAGAGTTAATTGCTAAAAAAAAAAGTCGATTTATGGTATATAATAATAATTCTGTTTAATAAAACGCCGCGCAATTAAGTATTTAAAGCCGAAAAATTATATAAGCAGTTTCATTACTTTAATTTTATTTTAAACAACTCAATTTGTTCGGAGCAAACATTTCTATGGCTCATTACTCGATATTCTAGCTACTATCCTTCCTCTTTCTCGTTTCCATTTGATGGTATTAATCAATAGATATTATTATAATTTGGTTACTTTCCTATGATCCAAATCTAAAACATGGCAAAGAATTAGTGATTTTTTACTCGATTTCATTATGCATGCTGTAAAATAAAGAAAATTCTTCATTATTTTATTCAATCGTAACTTTCGTAACTATACAGTTCTTTTTTCCTTAAAAAAAAGAAAGCTACAAAACAGAACCCTTAGCGACGGCGTTCGCTTGCTCTCGGTTGCCTCTCATTCGTGTCTCTCTCTTTTGGGCTTGAAATGGTAGTGGAGGCTCGTTCCTGCACTGACGTCATTCGCGAGCAGCAGTTTACGAGAAAACTGAGCTGAGCGGTCATTGTGCCCTGCAGCTACTTACCGATGCGTTGCTATAATTATTGTAATTAAATTAAATACCGACATTAATTTACTCTGTTCAACATCTGGTTAATATTCGAAATATTTATATTGAAAAATGTATATAATACATCTTTTAAAATAAAAAGACCAGATGGTGAATTGAAAATATTTAATAAGATACTTTTATAGTCCCGCTTGTTCAATACATCCGAAACATCCTTCGCATTCGGTAAAATTAAAAATTTCCAATCGCATTTCTCGAGAGGAGGCGAATCCTATTCGCCGGCATGGGGAAGATTTTCCGAATCCCGAGGCTGGAATCCCTCCGAGTGCACGCCTCTATATCGCCTTTGAAGAAACCGGTCTGGTCGACGATTTTTAAGAACTAGTACTGTAAAGCAGATCCGCATAAAAGCAGCTGCGCCAAGTTCAACGACGTAGATGCGCCGCAGCATCCCGAGAAAATGTCAATGCGACGACGCTCCTGAAAACGTTCTCTCGAATCGACGGTCGTCCGAGCGTTCCTTTTTTTTTCAAAGTGTATTTTTTTGCCATTGCGCGAGAAAAAATTATTTTTGTCGAATAAACAGTGATTTAGCTCGGTGATTTTAACTTTGTTCGTGGAAAGTAAATACAAGTAATAGTAAGTATAAAATATTACTTTGCCTTCTTTAAAATTTAAAAAAGAAATATTCAAAACGATGTATTTTAAAAGAAAATCATCTCAAAAACTGTACAAATTATGTATTATTCAATGATTTATCGCCGACATTTTTCGCAGCTCTCAACATGATATCCCTATCGAAATCCCTACCAATCTTCTTCCTGCTTCTGCAAATCGCCTTAGCCTCGGACCTTCTCCTACCTTCCTTCGAGGAATCCGACCTGAAGCTCACCGAGCTTCTGGACAGCTACTCCCAGCTAAAGACCCTCGAGGGCAAAAAGCCCGAGTACGGCGACTTCTTCCTCATCTCCATCAATTACCCGTCGAAGATCAGCTTCCGTGCGAGCAAGGAGCCGGATTTCAAGGCCGACGGTGTCATCGAGAGGCTGACCTCCGACGAGAGGAACAAGAAGATCTGCTCCTTCCCCGCGCTCAAGGAGGATGCCGCCACCAAGCACTTCAAGCTCAGGTCCATGAAGAACGACCTGGAGATCTTCCAGATCATCAACATCTTCAGGGATCCGAAGGAGAACTTCATGGAGATCTTTGTGGTCAATATGACGGACTGCCAGTTCAGCAGAACCGAGATCTTGAAGGGATACGACTACATTAAGTCTGGAGGCACTTTCCTAGTGCTTAAACCTTGGTAATTACGAGTTTATATTTTAAGGGCTTTTAAATTGTTTCAAGACGAATAATGCACCAAACGACTGACGATTTAATTTTCTTCTTCCCCGTACAGGGATTACAGTAACTTCGAGCTCTTCTCGTTCAACGGCAAAGACGAATGCGGCACTTCCGCGTGCAAGCGCATCTTCTGCATCTACAATCGGACGTTCAGCGATCCCATAAAGTTCTCCCTGCTGGACAGTCACCACCAGGACCAGCAGCTGACGTTCATCTCCGCGGCCGAGGATGGATACTTTGCCGTCGTGCGGAAGGGCAACGAGCTCAGTCTCCTGTCTTTAACGAGTAACGGAGACTCGCTTGGGTCCATCACCGAATGCGCCGATAAGGGAGTGAGGTTCCTCAAAATAGCAACGAACTATGGTGAGTAAAAAAAAAAAATAACTAATATTTTTACATCTAAGACTTAAAAACTTAAAAATGGCTCAAACTTCTTTCAAATTTCAAATAAAAAACCATCTCACCGAATCGCCCGTCTTCTCCAGACCTCTTCAGCTTCTGCTACATCCTGGACGAGAGTCCGCAAAAGGTGATCTGCATGCAGCGCAACAAGAAGCTCTACCTGAACACGAACCTCACCATGGCCCTGGAGTACCCGCCGCGCTACCTGTCCCTGCGCAACCTGGAACGCGGCGGCTTCCTGCTGCTCTCCGTGTTCTGCGCGAACGACGCCAAGGACCGCTGCGAGGAGCACGAGGTCAAGCTGTCGCGCTTCGGCATCGACGGGGCCTACAGCGAGCTGACCAAGTTCAAGGACGAGGGCTGCGTCCTACGGCCCCAGCAGCAGTTCCTCTTCTTCGAGGAGGAGGAGAAGACGTGCCTGTACTACGTGTGCAGCTGCAAGAAGAAGGAGGGAGAGGGATACGACCAGATCGTGAAGACCAGGTGCTTTTAAGGATATGGATTTTTTCGATTAAAGGCTTGTTTGTGATGTTTATTAATGTGCTTGAGATATTTGTATAACCGCGCTTGCTATCGATATGCTATTGGGAGATTTAAGGCTGATTGTGTAAGAGTCGTCGATTTTTCGATTTTGGAAAAAAAAACATAATATTAGGTTTAGGTTTTGCGATCGATGTGGATTATTGATGAAATATTGTAATCGTATTCTGTGGTCTGTATTTTCTTATTCTCGTCGCTTTGTGAAAATGGAGATTGTATAAGTAAGCTTGAAATATACTTGTGTATTATTATTCGATCTTTTTGTGAAATTTACTATGACACTCGTTAAATACAGTCAAATGAAACTGGTTCCTTAACCTTGAGGCCATGAATTTCATGCACTTTCCCAAGCTAGTTATTTCAAAAGGAAATAATAATCTTTATTATGTTTCGTTCTGTATTATTTATGTCTGATTCTTGGTAATAGCTACTTATACTGTTATATTGATTATTAAATTGCATGTAACTCAAAGTTTTGCTTGAACAGTTTGCATTACGAAAGTTTTAACAATTCAAATATTGCTTTGATTTAAATGCTTTATAAACACGATTATTAAAATTATCAAAAGAAAACACGTTGCACCCAAATTCGGCTATTATGACAGAGTCCGAAGTATTAAAAAGACCTTAGAATTAGCATGAGATCCACCGCAAAGTATTTGAATAAATCAAAGGTCATCGCAGCGTGACAGGGACGCACGGCGTCCATAAAGGAACTAAATCTTCCTGTATCTGAACCAGAAGCTATTAATCACTTAACCAGTGAACACTGTGGCTCGAAATCGAATTCAATCGCTCAAAGCTGGTCGGTCCTAGTGAATTTTTAAATTAATTTTATCAGGGTGAGTGCACGTAATTTAATTTATTTTACTCTATTTGAATGAATTTTTATATTTAAATTTTGACTTGAATTACTTTAAAGCAGAAAATATATTTTTCAGCGATCACTAAAAATTTGATGTTACGAAATTTAAATCAGGCAACGAATTACAAAAATGTTAAAGTTATCGCACTTGGTATTCCTTCTGGGACTTTCCGTCGCGAAAATCAAATCTCTTGCTGTATCCAATAACGACGCAACCATCGAATGGTCGGCTTCTTTAGGCCCTCAAACTCCAGGCATAACACCTCTATTCACCAAAGTAAAAAACAACATCGTCGTCGTGTCCCTTTTAGAGACTGATTTTCGGCAATTCAGACTTCACGTCCGAAGTTACGCACCTTCCGGTGAACAGAAATACTCCTGCCAGGTTCCTCTGCCGTACGTAAGAGATAAAATATGGGAAATTAGAGCTGCTGGCTTGAGCGACTCAAAGGTGATAGTATCGTGGCTCTTTAACGATAAGGACAAAGAACTCGATGGTATTAGGATGATAGTTTTGGAGATATCAGACTGCGAGTTCCATGATATAAATGTAGATTTGTACAAGAACGTTACTAATATTCATTACATTCCATACTCAATTGTACCCTACGAAAATGATGCTTTTGACTTGTTTGTTAAAAGTAAGAAGGCTTGTACTCAAGGAATCTGCAGAATTAACTTTGTTAAAAAAGGACAGAAGAAGATTGAGGTAAGATAATAATTTTTAAATAAAAAGTAGCTTGGAAGTAATTTCAATCTCTCGTATTTTTTCAAAAAACAAAATTCTTTTTAAAATCATAAAAGAATCTCGATCGAAAATAAAATTTTTTACAACTACCAGAACAAAATTTAATCCACTTAAAACGCTGTATTTGCACTTTAACCGTGCCAAACTTCATTTGAGGTGCATAATAAAAATTGAATAAATCATTTTTTTTTATTTTCCATGAATTAATCTCTTTTAATACCTTTTTTAATAACAGGTTAACCAAATTCTATCCTTTGCTGACGACCGAGAAACGTGGACCTGGAATATTGTTCCGGTGGATTCCAATGATTTTACAAAAGGCTTTTATTACTTTTACGCGTCTAATAATGATAGTTCAAAAATAATGAAATTAAGTACAAATGGCACAGTTTTGGAAACGATTAAAGTGAAAATTAATCGAGAGAATATTTTTGCCTTCTCGAATAATAACGAAAATTTAGGTTTTTGCTTTGCTAATTCAACATCTAAAGATATTAAATGTTTACAATTCGACTCAAGTTTGAATAAAAAAATTGACTTGGTAGTATCACTTTGCCATAAAAAATGTTCGTTTAATGTTACTTCAATCAGAAAACTTTCAATGTTCAATACTAAGGACGGTGGATTTTTTGTATCTATAATGTTTTGTGTAAGTAAATTTTGCGAAAATCATGTAACCACTATCCAAAAAATTGACTCCTCTGGAAATCTTCACGAGTCTATCGAATTTCTAAAATCTAAAGATGGTTGTTTCCCAAGAAAAAACTTCAACATTTTTGAATTCCAAGAAAATTACAATAAATATTATTGCTCTGGCTTGCCTTGTATGAGCAAAAAGAATGACAACGAGTACAATGTATCGATTCACACGAAATGTTTAAAAAATTTTGAAGATTGAATAAAAATTTAATTATAAATAAAAGTTTGAAAGATTGAGTAAAAATTTCATTTTTACAAGGTTTACTGTTCGTTAAATTTTTCGGTGCTGACAATTTATTAAAGAGATTTTTACTACTACTGCAATATCAAAATACGTCAATATTTGAAAATTGAATTTTTAATTTTTAATTTTTTTTAAAGCTGTTACGTCCAAAACTACGTTTGAACGTACCAAGCGAGCAAATAACCAAACTTTTTTAAAACAGCCGTCCTTTTTTAAACGCATAAAAATTCTCATTTAACTTTACAACTAGATTATTTTAGTTACAAAAAACTCATCCTTTCAATCAATTTGAAGTAGTGCTGCAATAAAAATCTTTTAAAGTAAAACTGTAATAAAAGCAAACATTTTCTGTATTTACATCCAGAATTTAAAAGTGTATTTCAAGCGTGAATTCTGATTTGATTGCTTTTCAAATAATGTAAAATCAATAGTTTATACATGTTTGAGTAAAATAATACACATAAAAATAATAACCGACATACATCTTAATGTATATTTAAAAAAAAATCCAATTTTTCACTCTACCTTATTGTTCCAATCCCAAAATGCATAAAAACTTTGCATGCGATATTATTGAGACGTACAAATTTTTAATTCATTCGACTGCCCGCACAATTTAATCCCTAATAAACCAATTTCCAGCTCTAAAAGCTCGCGGCTCCGAAAAAAAGGCGAAAATTGCAGCTCGCCTCTCGCGCGACAAAGCGAATCCGGAAAAATCTATAACCAAGAGAGCGGCCGGGGTGGGCGAACAAAAAGCAACAACAGCCAAAGAAAAAGGTCATTTCGGGCGGCTCGCGAGAGTTAATTGGAAGCGCTTGGCGCTCATAATAAAAGGCGCCGGCGGGGAATTTAACGCCGTGTACGATGATGAAATTAACAAAGCACCGCGCGTCGCCCCATGAATATGAAACGTCCGTCGACGGGGGCAGGGGCCGGGAATTAAAATCCTTGGCCGTTTTACGGCTTTGAATTTTCCCAAAGGCGTCTTGCGCGCGCAAGCCGCTGATTGGAAAACGCGCCGCCGCGCGGCACGCGACGACTTTCAGCGCGCTGCGCTGCGCGGCGCTCGTAAATTATTTATTTAAGGCGAGATATGGAGTTTTTTCTCCCCCCGCCCGCCCGTCCGTTTCGGAAGTGATTTTAATGGATTTTCCTCTCTGCTTTTTTTTAAAGAAAGCAACGAGTTGACGTTGTTTAAGACGGCGCGCGGGGCCGGGCTGGAGAGGTAATTGTTTCGTTAAACGGATTTGTATGCTGATGAGTTTTTACGGCGCGAGTCGCCGAGCTGCTGGCTTTTGTTGTGCGTATTCATGAGATGAATTGAATTTTTGTAGCGAGTGATTTTTTGCCCCCTCGGGAGCATATTATTCTTTGAAAGCGCACAGAGCGCTAATTTTTTTGACTTTCGGGAAGTTCATTATATCATTTTCTTAGTTAGGTATTCGGAATTTTCGTTTTCTTAATGAAATTTTAAGAGAATGTTGCAAGTTGACATCGAATTACAAATGCATACGACGATAATACTAATCGTATATTGAGAAAAATGAGGGAAACCTTGAAAATATACGTCGCGCTGATATAAATATGAAAACATAGCGTTTTGTAAAGCAGTCAAAACATTAACAGGAAAAGTTACATTCATTCAATGCTTTTTGTTCAAGTACACAGAATGAAAACTAAATCATCTCGATGCATGCAATGAATTAAGAAGTTCTTTCAAGCTTTAAAATTTAATAGTATTATGTTTCAACTTTCTCCAACTCTAAAGCACGCGTCTAATTGAATTCTGCCGTAAAAATATAAGTATCCGCGCTCGTTGTGAAAAGAACTTTTTGAGAAAAATTTGATACTTATTACGGTATTACCAACAACCACTTTCAACTACACCTGTTTGTCCTCAAAAAATCAAAACTCTACGCTCTCCTTAACTTTACACTCTTACTTCACACAGATTAACTCCGATCGATTAGTATCCCAGATTGATGTTCGCCATTAGGAAGTAGTTAACCCAACACCACTCTAATCCAAGCAATAACCATAAACCATCCGCGTATATCGATCAGTGCACCACTGTATGTGCAAAGAAACAATTAACAATGCGCAATGATCACTATATATATAGAAAATCATTTAGAAAAGGATTGACCCGCGGAAAGTCCATCGGAAGCCCGAGCCAAGAGGCTCTTCTTTCTCCCCCCTCTCCTTAACGGGTTATTATCGTTTAAAGCGCATAGCGCTCGCTAAAACGCCCGAGAATTACGGATCCATTATATCGAGCAGTTTCTAACGCCGCACTTTTATTTTCCGCACGCATTACGGGGCCGCGATGTCGATTGCCTTTCCCGCGGCCGCCTCTACCGACTTTTTTCTAATTGTTGCCGGGGCTCGTTTATGACTCATTACGACGGGGCTTTGCCTCGAACGAGGCGGATTTTGTTGATTTTTTTTTACCTAAGGCCGCGAGGAGGAGGTAATGAGTTCGAGGAGGCCTTTTTTAAAGCGGTGTTTAGGATGATTGAGGTCTTCCTTTTTGCGTTCCGGAGGTTCGCTGCCGATTTGGATCTGAGTTATGAAATTGTTTTGTAATGCAAGAACTTTCAGTTAAAATGGTTGAGGAGTTTTCAATTTTTTTTTTTCCTTTCTGGATCTTGTAACAGTAATCAGCGGTACAATTATGGGCGTTTAGATAATCGCCGAGATATGCGAATTCGTTTCGAGGTAAATGACTTTCGAAGAATTTTATAAACACTGAATTAAACATTCAATAAACATTTTAATTCGCAAAATAATTTATTTTGGAAAAAGGCGCCGACTTGTCATTCTGTACCAGACACTTTCTCCATATTTTCAACAAACCCACACATTTCCGCGGAATAAATTATTTGTATTTACGAGCGACGCCTATTTTCCTTTACAACCATTAATTCAGTCGTCGAACCTAATAATACAAGCCTGCCTCCGATAATCCCTCGAATTGCAAACTTCCTTCCTCGAAATCGTCCTTCGATTACCCCAGAAATCAGCGATCAAATCCCCCCATACACGTATAATATCGCGCACAATCGCGCCGTCGAAGAAAGCAGCCCGGACACACCTCGCAGGCTCTTACCTAATAAATAAAATCTGCAAGACGAAAACGAAGCAAAGAGACCGCCGCGCGGCTGCTCTCGCAAAAGGAAAGGATCGCCAGGCGGAAAGAGCTTCCGGATCGCCGGCATCTCGTCTCTCTCTCTCTCTCTCTCTCTCAGCCGGCGCGCGATTAATTTTCACTCGCGTGGCAATTAAGTCAATCGGACGGAAGAGATCGAAGTTTTACGCTAAGCGGACGCACGAACGCGCTCGCTTTTACCTTCGCGCCCGGAGGAGGCTTCTAGAAGGCGCGCGCTCGCCGTATAATGCGGGAGTGCAGGAGCCGAGAGAGTACCGGGCGTTCGGTAACGCCTGGGAAGTGACTGCGATATATGTTAATTTTCGATTTTGTAATGCCGCCGGGCTCGATCCGCGTAGGGTCGTTTTTATTGCCGGGTCTCTTGAGTAATGCACACCGGAGTCGTGAGTCATTCGGGGTTATTTATGTTATCGTTTTCGTTTTTTTTTGAGCTGGGAATAGGTCGGTGGGGATTGTTTACATGTCGCTCTAGTTTTTTTTAAGCCATTTTTTTTTTTTTTTTTTTTTATTAAACGTTCAGATTTTATAGGTTAATTAACTAAGGGCAGATTGCCGATAATTACTTTACATACTTTTATAATTTTTATGCGCGGCGTTGAAAAATTTTTTGCGCAAAGGCTTAACAAACTATATATGTGGTAATTGAGTCGCTCGCCCTGTATCTGCGCTTGATTTTTCCATAAAAAAAAAATAAGAGTCTGGAAAATTTTGAGGTAAGATATAAGTAGAATCAATGATTATGCATATCCGTTGCGTATTTAATGCATAGGAGTAATTTCGGTATAATAAATCATACCTTTTTTTTTACTACGGAGCGTAAGATAATTTTCTGCGAGCATAAAAATTTTATACGCTTTAGTTTCTTACTACTTCGACAAGCTGCTCATTCATAATTAAAGTATTAGACCGTACATTTCTTGCAACGAAACAATAGGCTTGTAAATCTTTCCGCTGTAACGATTGGAAATAATAATTTAGCAGCAAAGTCTCAATGATTTCGTGCATTAATCTTCTTTTATTATCCAAAACTTTATCTCAAACTTATACTCGTACTTTGTAAATTGAATTTTTAACCATTCTAAAAAAACAGTTCTACAAAAAATTGCTTCTTAGTGTACATTTTACCATTAATTTACGCCTCCAGTTCGAAACTTAATCAAAACACAAACAAACAAAAATTATCGACTTCTCGAGAGCAAAAACTAGTTCCTCCAGCCGACGCCAACCGTACCCGATCAAGTTTAATGCTTCAATTAAAAGTGAACGCCCTGCGCGAGACACACCCACCGCCTCCGATGCCAGTTTAACTCTCGTCCGTTCGCGCGCCAGCGCCTCGATAAACCTTGCATGCGCGCCTCGAGAGAACGAAAGTGATACACAAGAGGCCGAGCCCGAAATTTCGAATCCACGGCTCGTCTGTCTTCGGTTTTTTCGGCGGCCGCGTAGCAAAAAATGGAGGCCGGGAGTTTCCGATCTGGGAGGAACGATCGCGTCGCGAGGGTGTCGGCCGCGTCCGCTGGAAGTGTGGAAAATGGCAGCCTTTGCGTAATTGCAGGCATTAAAGACCGAAATTGAGACGTACGTCGTTAAGTACGGTAATGCGCGGTCCCGCGCCGGGCAATTACCCGAACGACAGGCAAATTTGCTCCCGCCGGTTCTTTGCCGATTGCCGGGCGAAGCGTCCGATTTTCCGAGGGACTTTTCGGCCCTTCGCTTCGTAACCGCGAGTATTACTTGGCTGTGTGTGTACGTAACATCGGAGGCGGTTGCTTAATTTTCAATTCGAGAAAAGGGCCGAGAGGGAAAGGCGGGCTCGCGCGAAATGAGAGGTCGCGCGAAGGGAGACTCGCGGCTGTTCTTTTATTTGCCATTGCAAAACGTGACGTGAAAGTTATATCGTGTGCCTGCGCTTTCTGCGCCTTTTGTTTATATAAGATTTCGAGAAGGCGAGCCGTTTTGGATTTTTTAATTTCGATCGCTTTTGGGGAGATTGCGGGCAGGTTTCTCGGGAGATTGTATTGTGCAGGTCCTCGATCTAAATTGTCGGTGTTTCTCTATTTATGTCATAATAGACTTTGGAAACTTGAATAATTACAAAAGTGCAATAATAGTTAGTCATTTATAGCTTACATTAGAGTTTAATTTTGAAACTTGAATCAGTTTGATTATAATTCAGCTTCAGAGTTAGATTAGTAAGTGACAACATTGCACGTTCATTTTCTAATTACAAATTTTTAAATTCGAACAAATCTAGTTCGATTACGTTCGATGCTTACAGCTTAATATGTAATGATTAGAATTACGCCTCGAAATATAAGATCTATTTTGGTCCCGAAGCGTGGCAACGACACTTGTTAAGCATTACTGCATAAATTACATATTTTAATTGACCCACTTATTATGTAAACATCCCGTTTTTGGGATTTACATTACCTGAAACGCCACTCGCATAAACGAAGGGAGCAAAATTTCGCGGTACGCCTTTCTATATATAAATAATTTAAAAATTGCACAAGTCTTGCGTAAATAGAAACACTTTACATCCTCGATTTTGGCCTAACATTTTCATAAAAAAATTACGCAAGCAGGAAGTGCTTTCCTATCCGACAGACGGAGAAAAATGCCTCCACGTTCATCAAACTGGCGAATGAAATCGTTTTTTTTTCTCTCTCTTTTTCAGCGGACGCGCGCGAAAGTGACGTGCAATCCCCAAGGAAATTTTATTACTTCACACGTAAAGTGACAGCAGCCCCGAGTACTAATTAAATAGACTTTCCGAGCAAACAATCGCATCTTTATGTAATGCGACACGTGAGAGTGATTTTTATGACCGTATTATTAACGCGCTTTATATTTACTCGCGCAAGCAAATGGATTTCCGACTTTTGTGCCTCTGTTTTTCGATTTCCAAATATGCGTAGTTTTTCGTAATTGAAAGTGTCGAATTAGATTACTTCTGCTTGAGAAAATAGTTACCTAGAACTTGCATGAAAATGACGTGTTGCTTAGTAGCTAATACTAAAGTAGAAGCTGCTTAATGTTCGATTAAAAACACAACATTATACATGTCAGAAATGTAAACTAGTTTTGATATTCAAGAATTTATTTTAATCGTTTAAGTGTACATAAAAATTGCTATTATCCAATAAATTGCGTATTATTTTGTCAATCACTCGGCGGAAAATGACAGAAATTATAAGTTATGCGTACGTATTTCACCTAATAACACGCATTTATTAACCGAACTTTATTCTTAGATCGTAACATATATGTACAATGATAAATAAACATTTCCCTACATTCTTAAACTATAAACATTTACTTCATAAATTACGACTAAGAATTTTAAATATTTATATGCGTAATACCGAACAGTCCCTATATTAAAAAATGAATTTTCTAAATCACATAATTAAAAAAAAACCTATTCCCAGTAAAAAAAACCTCGCTTTTCAGCTCTACTTTTAACGGATTTCTAACCAGCGTCTACTTAAGAAGCACACCTATTCTTTTCCAGCAGACTGCATCAACGTCAGCCCGTTGTTTCACCTCCAGAAAAACCGAGATCGGATCTCGGCAAAAATTGTCGCCGCGAGCCGTTCGAAACGACTGTTTAGCATATTATCTCAACCGTGACCTACGCGGCTCCCAGCCGGGTTTATTGACTTATAATTTTTTTCTCTTTCTTTTCTTGGTAGTCGCGCGGCGCGGCGCGGCTCGGTCAGGTTCACTCTCGAGATCGCGAGCGGAGAAAACTGTGCACGACGCCGCGCGGGGATTCATAGTGCGCGCGCGTTTCTATATGCAAGAATTGAATTTCGAATCGATAAAGAGAGATTTTGCGCTTTATTCGAACGCTCTCGCTTTAATGTGCGCAGGTGTCGATTGAAGTGCTCGGGTTCCGGGAATTGTAG
The DNA here is from genome assembly GCA_900474385.1 of Ormyrus pomaceus. Lineage (NCBI taxonomy): Eukaryota > Metazoa > Arthropoda > Insecta > Hymenoptera > Ormyridae > Ormyrus > Ormyrus pomaceus. The sequence goes on along the minus strand of UCOM01002177.1, from coordinate 9,384 downwards.
AAGGGCTTTCGCCGGTCGCTCGAGTTGTTGGATTGGCGCTTTTTATAGTATTTTGTTTAGAATTATTATTGCATGAATTGAAGTACGAAGGACAGGTATATTGTTTCGTTATTTAATTGGAAAGTTTTTAAAACTCGCTTTTTTTTTGTCGATTAGATTTTAATTGATTCAAAAAGTTTTTATGAACGATTGCGGTTGCGCGATTGATATTGCGGCAATAAATGTCAGCTTTATTGAATAGGATTATTTTTTTTATCGAACAGCAATGTTTTCAAAGTAACAATGTAACTATTTAAACGTTTGCATCAGTTAAATTGTTTGCTATTATAAACGTACAATCATAAAATCATCGAGAATTATTGCTTAAAATATAAGTCCGATAAATCATTTTATCCATTTTTTCAGCTTGCTCAAAAACACTTATTATTCACCAGTTTTTAAAGCTTTCCCAAAGTTAAAAAAAAAAATAATGAAAATTGCAAAAAGTTTTGAAAATTGCGCGTGACGACGCAAAGAATATTAATGAAGAGTCAAAATCCACGCAGCGACCACAAACTGCTCTCAGCTTTCTTCGGATGCACCTATCATGTAAGGAAGATTTCCATTCAGTCGGCGAACGAAACTATTACGGGCGTGCATAAATTGCTTTTGCTTCCACAAAAGCAGGAAGCTCAAAGTTTTTGAAGCATAACGCTTTCGAGTTGTTTGCCGCATAAAAAGCGAATTGAAAAGCAAGTCTATTTAAAATTACGATCGTAATTTTAATCCTTAAATCGACGCAGTGTTTTGCGCACTGCATATACGGGTATTTAAAGAATCATTATTGTTCTACTGATGCATTCATATCTTTTTTAGAGCCTAAAATACAAGTCTATTAATTTATTGCTTTGTGAATTATGATTCGTACTTAAAATTTATGCGTATTCTATTTATTTTGATGATTTAAGCTGCAGTTTCAAAAAAGTAATGCGCAAAATGTGCAAAATGAATAAATTACTTTTTTCCCCTCTTTTGGGAAAGCAGCAACGTTCCAGCTATTTTTCTCCTTTAGTAAATTATTTCATTTTTTCATATCGAGATCCGGAAATCATATTAGTATACTCATTGATATCCTTTCAAGTTTCAGCACCTATGAACCAAGCTTCCGCTTAGAAATCCACTCCTAACAATGCCTCATTTAACATTTTCTTCAACTCAAACGTCACTAACAAACTACTTAAAACAGCTCGGCAGCCCAAAGCGCCCGACTCTCGAGAAATAAAACTCCTGCACCTAAAAAAAAAAAACAGCACCTGCTCTCGGCTCTCGGCGCCTCGATCGTTCCCGCGTCCTCGCCAATTTTCCATGCATCTGCAGTCTCTCTCTCTCTCTCGCGGGGGGGTTCCGCAATAGACACGGGCAAAAATGAAATATGGACACGGGCCGGTGCGGCTCGGCGATCCAGACTTACACGCGAAGGTGAGAGGCGTCGCGGGGGCCCCGAGAGTAGGGGCGGCGTATTTCACTTTCGAGCGGCGGTCAAGTAGAGGGAAAGCCGCGGACTACCGGAGTATAAAGAGGATTGCCGGCCCGGGGGAAGCATCCAGTGCAGTCGGGACAACACGACCGGCATTGCAAGTGTAGCACCGGTATCATGCGTTTTTCGGTAAGTGCGCGCGCGCGGCGGATCGATCGACGGGAGCAGTGATTTGTACTACAGTGTGCTTCGTTCGTGAATTTTTTCGATAATTTTTTGGCTCTCGGGGGAGCATTTTTCTAAATCGGCGGGAGGGCAGACGATTTCGGCAATTATTGTGCACATGATTTAGAGTAAAATTCGTCGGTGCCTCGGATTCTCCGTTGAGTAAACTTATTAACCCACTTTTTCGCGAGGAGTTTGTGGAACATGAGTTTCATCATCGGAGTATACAGTGTTTGATATCTAATTTTTGCTAATCGTACAACCTAAATACTCACTAAGCAAGCCGGCTTCGCGTATTTCACAAGAGCATGAAATTGATTCACTCTTTAGATTTCGCAGTGATGATTACATCGGCAGAAAAAAAATCGACTTAGTTTTCTATTGCAAAAGTACTGCACAAGTGAATGATAATCAATCAAATCTCATTACTAATTAAACGCATTCGAATCGATAATGCAGCTGACTACCGATGATTCCCATATTCAATGAACATTCAATGTTATTGCTCCGGAATTCTAATACTAATAGGAAATTATTTTATTAAATCATTTCAATAGATAATTTCATTCGCGTCCGATGATTACATATGTATTTGTTCGATTTCTCGCACATATGATGCACTAACTTTCTGTAACGAGGCTCCGGTAATAACTAGTCGCGTATTAATAATCAATAAACGTATCGATGAAACGCCCCACATCAGCTATTCATACTCGACCATTGACTGACCTACCTTTTGATTTTTCTAATTACAGACAGCGTTCCTTCTCCTGAGCCTCCTGGCTCTGGGCTTCTGCGAAGAGGAGAAGAAGGAGCTCAGCAAGGCAGAAGAAAAGATCTCCGTTTCCCACGAAGAGCAGAAACAAGAGTCCGCTGACGGCGAGAAAAAACAAGAAAAGCGCGGTCTGTACGGTCAAGAGGGTGGTCACGACTTTGGTGGCCAGGACTTCGGTGGTCACGACTTTGGTGGCCACGACTTCGGCGGACACGACTTCGGCGGCAGCGAGCTCAGCGGCGGGGATTGGGGTCATGAGCAACACGGCCACGTCGAGCACCACGAGCACCACGAGGAGCCCAAGATCAAGGAGATCAAGATCGAGAAGATCGTAAAGGTCCCGTACCCGGTCGAGAAGAAGGTTCCGTACCCCGTGGAAAAGGAAGTGCCGTACCCCGTAAAGGTGCACGTGCCCCAGCCGTACCCCGTCGAGAAGAAGATTCCGTACCCCGTGAAGGTTCCGGTCAAGGTCCCGGTCCACATCCCGCAGCCGTACCCCGTAGAGAAGAAAGTTCTCTACCCCGTTCACGTTCCGGTCGAGCGTCCGGTGCCCCACAAGGTCTACGTGCCAGCTCCATACCCCGTCGAGAAGAAGATTCACGTTCCAGTTAAGGTTCCAGTACCACAACCCTACCCCGTCTACAAGCACATCCCCGTCCCAGTTAAGGTACCAGTTCACGTACCCCAACCCTATCCCGTCTACAAGAACATCCCAGTGCCAGTCAAGGTCCACGTTGAGAAGCCCGTCCCATACCCCGTCGAGAAACCGTACCCAGTTCCGGTAGAGAAGAAGGTCCCCTATCCAGTCGAGAAGATCATCCACGTCCCAGTGAAGGTCCACGTCGACAAACCAAGGCCCTACCCAGTGGAGAAGCCAGTCCCGTACGAAGTCAAGGTTCACGTACCACAGCCTTACCCCGTCGAGAAGAAGGTTCCATACCCCGTCGAGAAGGAAGTGCCTTACCCCGTAAAGGTCCCAGTCGACAGGCCCTACCCAGTTTACCACGAGAAGAAGGTACCATACACAGTCTACAAGCCCGTGCCGTACCCAGTTAAGGTACCCGTACCCGTCCACCACCACCATGAGGAGCACCATCAAGAGTACCACCACGAGGAACACCACGGAGGGGACTATGGCGGTGGCGAATCTCTCGGAGGAGGCGAACAATCCGGACACGGATGGGACAAATGAGCGGGAGGGAAGCTTCTGACTAGGAAAACTTATTGTCGGATGTAATATTTCTTTTGTATTTATTTCTTTGTAAATTGAGTCGTCAGGATGGACCTTTTCTTCGCGAAAATCAAAATACTTTACCGCCTAGGGGACGTTGGTCTCACGGGCCCAACGTGTTCAGGAAAATCATGTAGCAAGAATAGTCACCTCATCGGAGGGAAAAACGAGGTGTAAAGTAATCGGACGGCATTGATTGGTAAAATTTTTTATACACCGTGCCGTTCGATTATTATTTGTATATTTTTTTATATTTTTGTGAATTGTATTTTGAGAAAAGAGTCTATACCGATCAAAATATGCGAATAGTCAGAACAACAAGAAAAAAATATTGTTCATAGTTCCATGACGGCACTATTCAAATCTTCGACGTCTTGACTGATGGAAATATTGGTAATACCGACAGATATCAGGATCTTTGTGATACATGTGATAAAACTTGAAGTCTAGTTTAGCTGCCCAAATTCTTTTAATTTCACCAGTCGAAGGCCAATTTGACTGCTGAAATTGAACCGATATTTTCTTGGTATTATCAACCCTTCCGTCTCGCTAGAAAAAAAATTGAAAAAAAGCAAACAAAAAAATTAGAACAATTAAACCTCTTAGCCAATTAATCGACTGTGGAAGCTCTTCACAATTTTGTACATACAACCCCTAATCGTCAATAAAAACACGCAAAAAAAAACAAACAAATGGAACTACGTACTACTTTCTTTCTTATTGAATCTCCGCAACGATCCGTCTCCAGTACATTACTGGCTTGTTAACCAGCGGCCGCAAAAAAAACCGCCAAGCACGCAGCTCTGTAAGCGACCTTGCCAAGGCCGCCTCCACTTTTGTACTCGATTTTTCATCAATATAGCTGAAAAACGCTATGTCTTTTCTAATAAAAGGAAAATAGCCAAAGAACACCAGGAAGCCTATTTCTTGCCACCGCCCACGCCATGTATATCCTTTCCCCAGATCCTTATCCGCTGCGGATACACGCACGTATATATATGCGCGAGCTGTTCCGCTCGGCTGCTCGGGAGAAAGGCGGAGCGCACGATATTCGCGGGATTGACACCGCGCGTTCGCGCGTTTTAAACGAGCCGGAATTAGCCGCGGAGTTGCGCCGTTAAACTCGCGCGCTTTACGCGTCCTTTGTGCGCGAGCGCGTTTTTTAATCGGCCGCGGGACTGACAAAGGAAGAGCCGCGCTAAGAAGCGATGATGATGGCAGCTCGCTTTTATTTTCCGAGTTTCACCGCTCGGCGCGAAATTCAACTGCGGCCGAGTGATGTAAAGTTATATAAAGCTCGCCGAGCCTCTTCGGAGGAGTCATTTTCCTCTCTTCGAGTCTTTATTCGATGCGTTCTGCGTTTGCTAAGCAGCGTGGCTACTCGGTTGAGTGAATTTTCACCAAGGTAGTGTTGACGTTTCGATATTGCCTGCGTTATTGCACCGTTAATTGCCGTGCGTTAAAAATATCAAATTCAACATTCTTACAATTTCATGTTAATGCGAGGATAAATTTCGAAATGTATATCAATCAATGATAAACCTGACTCGATAACTATATTCATTTCAACTATTTAATATTCAATCAGACATATCTAATTACATTCTAAGAAATCCAAAGCAGCTCCACTCTGAAAAAATACTTATCACAGCCGCGCTTTGCTCGTTGCAAAACCTGTCCCCTCTAAATAATCTCACCGTCAATCTTCTCGATTTTTACCTTCCCTGCAAGCAGGCGCAAATATATATATATATATAAATAAACCCGACTCGGCGGCAAAAAGCGCCGCTCGCACGGCTCTATAACCAGTCGGCGCGCAATTGACCAACTGGACTCGTCGGTCACAATAAATTGCCCAAGTAGCGATTGGCACAATAAACGAGCAATTAACTCCGAGCCGACCTGAAAGCAACGCATCGCGTCCGTCTCCCGATGACGTAAGGAAAAGGCTCGCGCGACGCCGTAAGACAGGAAGCTCCCCCGGACGGGTAATTACGTCGATTAAGCCCCTCTCTCTTTCTCTCTCTCTCTCTCGCTCATTGTCGCGTTGACCAGCTTTTGATAGGAATCAGGAAAGCCGGCGGGCACGTAACAGGTTACTTGATTGCCCGCTTCACTTTCACCGTGACGCCGTTCTGCTCCCTCATCTTTCTCTCTTGGCCGGGAGAGTCGCTGTTTGTCATCCGCGGACGTGTAGGATCGACGAGTTGGCCGAAAATTTCAGGGGTTTCGAGGGGGGGAGGGCATTGTTTGCGGGAAAAGCGGCATGAAATTCGGGCATTGTTCCGGAGCCGAGAGCGACTTTTTCTTGTTGCCGCTCTTTGGCGAGGTTTTCTGCTGGATGACGGGAGTTGAGAGTTGGGAAAGAAACTACTGGGATCCTTTCGAGGAACGAAGGTAGCGAGAGCTCGCGTTGAGAATTTTTTAATGGTCGAGGGTGTATTTATTGCAATTGTTTGTTTTATGTATATAAAATATATAGAATATATATATATAATAAGTATGAGAACAGTGACTGAAATGATTAAACTGTCATTAGATTATTCTAAAGATGTTTATTAATGTACATAATGCAACATGCAGTGGTATGATGAAGCTAATTATATTACGTTTTTTAAGTTACTATAAAAACAAGAATGTCTTTGTTGTGTAAATAAAAAGTTCTTATTAAATCTTGCTTCATTTTATATCAGATGCTCAGCCACTGGAAAGCAATTGCATATCAAATCAAGTTATTCCAACGACTTTTTCAACGTTTAAAATTAACCTTTTTATAACAAAATCTGCTATGTAGAAAAAGATACTCATTTCAAAATGAACTGTATTTACCGGAAAAAGCGCTGCATTAATGTTCTAAACATTTCATACAATCAACTTAAATTACATTCATATACGACATAAAATACATAATTGTATATGAACTAGTAAGTGTCTCGCAATTTCAAGCAATAACCCACAAATAAAGCAGCCAATCAGGCATAATCAAGCTAGCACATTAGAAAATCTCACGAAAATAAAATAAAAAAAAAAGGAACTGTATATTCACACGACACTCGGAAAGTTCCGGACAAATTGCCCGGCGACTGCCGTCCGTCGGGAAGGTGGAAGTAAATTTCCACGATCGGCGACGCCGAGAATTTTCACTTTGATTAGCTGCGCGGCGGCGGCCGCGAGAAAGAGCTAAAAAGAAGCGCTTTAAAGGGGGGTAAAGGAAAAAGCCGAGAATTTCACGTCGCCGCCATTTTCACTGCTCGAGCGTTTCCGAGTCCGATCGCGAGATTCTTATCGGTTTTAGAAAATGCGGCCTTAAATTTATCGGGCGTTCCGCTAACACTCCCAGACTAACGAGTCGCTGTCCGCTTCATTAAACCGCGAGAGAGAGAGACGAAAACAAAACTAGGCGCGCGCGGTTTCGCGAATATATATCTATCAGCTTCGTCCGGGGCTGCGCTCCTCGCGTTCCTCTTTTTTTTTCTCTCTCCGCTGGAAAATTTATATGGCGTTGCGTAAGAGTTTACTTCGTTTTCTGATTTTTAATTCGAGCTCGTAATTATGGTGCTTTTACTTTCTCGACGAGGAAGCGTAACGAGGCACTTTTTAGAGATAGCATCGCTATGCCTGTGTTATGAGATCGAGCTTTGATCTCTTTCTTTAGATTGCAAATTTTTGATCTGAGATCCTTTGGAGCGATACATCCTCGGTTATGCATATTCTATATGTCCTGTAAGTAATGCAATTCTGATTTTTTATATTCGATTAGATTTCTTAAATCTAATCTAATCTCTCGTTTAAAAAAGTGATGAAGGAAAGTTGAAGCCTGAATAAAACGAGTGATTGGTTGATTCTCATGGAAAATCTGCCCAGATTGGCAAATCTTAATATTACTGTTGCGTTAAAGGACTTATGTAATTGGCTACAGTATAAAGTAAGTCTAACTTTGACTAGCAGAAACAGACTTTATAAATTATTTAATTTAATTTTGATTAATAACATAATAACCTACGCGTTTGAATGTGAAATTTTCCAATCGAACCTGTTTCCTACAGTCTACCTTTCACAGTTGTGACACATCAATAACTTAAAATTACTATTAATGAATAATAGAAGTATTATTTATTATTAAAACTATCTTATCCTAATGTAGAATATATTAAGCGCGCCGCCATTGCGCTTGGATGATGCTAGTAATTATAATGAGCCGTGAGTAAAGTTTCATAAAAATGTAACGGAAGCTTACTCCCGCAAGCGGTCGTCAAGCACGACTAGTTCACAGCGCCACCGCTAGGTGGCGACCGTCAACCCGTAAGTAAACTAGACTTTGCAGGGGCATATGTAGAGCGCCTTCGGCCAAAGCCAGCCAGCTTCGGGAGTGTTGAACTCTATAGGAGTACATTCCAGCAGAAGCACCCGATTCTGTCCTCCACTACTCTAGACAAGCTTATTGGTCGCACAGGCGTCGGATTTGTCTGACGATTCTTCTATTGTTATTATCCTTATGTGCATACCAATACATTTGTAACGAATTTATAATCGTTACAACTACCCCCCTCCCCTGGGAAAAAGACCGATGCTCGCAGCGGGCTTTACCTTAAGAGAGACAGCGAGACTCGTGTAATCCAGGCGTCAGTATAAGCGCTTGGCTTGCACTTTTATTAATAATGCGACCGCGTACCTTTATACATTGAAATGGTTACGCGTAATTTTTAATTTGCTTTCAATTGGACCCTTGTGCTCAGGGCGCAAAACTGCTTTTAACTCCGTGCCGGACTAGGCTCAGTGCGCCAAGGTTCGGGCGGAGTTTTACTTTACTTTAACTTCCCGTTTATCAGGAAAGGAAAGATGTAGGGATTTAAAATTAATTAAACTGTGCAAATAATGAGTGAAGAAGAGTATTATGATGGGCTTCATTGTGAGGGTTCATTACCAGTCATAATGTCTATGCAAGTTACACTTTCCTGGGGCGCTACGACCCTTGATTTAGACTATAAGTTAAAAATTAATTTCACCCTTTTTCAGTATAGACTATAGGATCAATTCAATATAGACTATATTTCAGTATAGATTCACGTGCAGAGAACAAAGGCAAAGCAAAAATGCATGCGGCGACAAACAATTAAACTCGTGGCGAGGTTATGACTACCCTCCTTTTAAAAAGGCGTGATAAAACTTTTCTCTCTTACTTGTACAATTGATTCTGGCTTAAATCGCACTATTAAACTATTAAATATAATTTTATTAATTATTTGCACTGCACTTAATTAACTCTGCGTGGAATCTAGATATCCTCATGTGAGAAGAACCAGCAGAAAAATGGCAGTGAATGGTGCTTGTAGCCAGTGGGCGGAAGTGACGCTGCGAACAAGTGGATTTCAAAATTTACCAGTTACCACTCTGTTCAAGTTCAGAATCAAATTAAAGAAAGCAAAATAATTTGAACAAACGTTTGGTTTCCAAATTCCCACTAGATTAATCAAAACGTATTGTCACGGTACGTTTTTAACTTTATTAACTTGCCCAACGTACCTAACAAATTATTTATTTATTGATAGAACCGGTAGTTGATCGGGCCAATCAACTCGAATTTGCATAGGGTTGAGAAATGACTGAAAACACTCGATCACTTTTTCAATAAAATATATTTTGTAATAACAATTACAATCTCCCGATCTTTCACTCCACAAACACTCCAAAATTACC
>UCOM01002176.1:0-29336 GCA_900474385.1 Ormyrus pomaceus | reverse complement strand
GGGTGTGTGTAAAAAAAGGTAGCGCTTGTCGATTTCGAGGGCGAATGAATGTGCAGCCGAGCTCTTGACAAGTTCAGATAGTTATGTGCGCCGTTGCTGCTGCTGCGGCGGCAAATTCCCGACGCGTCGGAAAGTTGTATGTATATCCTTTCAGAAAGTTACAGCTTTGTCGTTACACGAGATTCTTGACTATTGTTTTCTCTGCGAGCTGTGCGCGGAAGGCTCGTCTCTGCGTCTTAATAATTTCTTGAATTTTCAAAGTGAAATGTATACAACTGGCTGTTTGTTTTCCGCGGAGGGAAGAGAGAGCCAAGAAATCGTAAACAAATTTTAGGGAAGAAAGCTTGCTTGCTTTTTACTTTGAAAAAATGTCAAGAGCCTCTCTCCGAGAGAAAGTATAATTTTGCAAAATTCATTTTCCCTTTTTCTGAAAGGCTGCACTTTAACGGGGACAAGTGTTTCTTTCGCGTAATAGTTGGAAATGATTTATGAATCTAATTATTCTAATTTCTATTATAAAAGAAAACCGCATTTAAAGTGCCGTATTTCAAAAATGTCTAGTTTCTTTCGATGAATTAAACTTTTCCAAAAACGAGCACAAATGAATTATTTCGTTCGTTTATTCAACGACATTTGACCAAACCTAATTTTCATTTCACCCGAATTAAACAATGTTCAAGATAACGCAACCACTAGACGTATATCCAACATCGATCCCCAGCCAAACCTCCGTTCCGCTCGAAAGCAAAATAATTCAGCTCGAACCATCTTCCCAAACGCACACACCTCGTCGCGTATCGGTGTCAAGAGAAATAAACGCGCGGCGCGGCATTAAAGCACATGAAAGCAGCATTGTCCGGGCGAAGGTCAGCGGACCAAAAAACTCGTCGCGCTACATATTCCTCCCTCCCGGAGAGAAATAAATTGCGTCCAGGCGGCGCTCCGAATTTTCCAGCCGGAAAACTCGGCGGATGATTTACGCGGCGCGACGCTTTTTAAGCAGCCCCCCCGATGTACCGATAATCGGCGCGCTCTTTTCTCTCGTTCCGCGCGATAATTCAGCGTGCGCGTTCCGAGTGGATAAATCATCCGGGGCTGCCGATGAATCAAATTTCGGACGCCTGCGAGAGGATCGTAAGCTCGAGGGCGAGAAAGCTTCGCTCGGAACGGATTGACGGCGCGAGAAGCTGGATATCTCGAGGGTGTTTATCGAGTCGGACAAGAAGTGTATATTGCTGCGCTGGCGGGAAAATCGAGGATCAAGCGGTACTTTTAACGAAGAAACTCGTCGCGTTTTTACGTCGATTCCCGTCAAATTCAGTCGCACTTATTATACAACTACAAATTTACTCGGACGACAAGACAAACAAAAGCCCGAGAAAAACTCGACGACGCGACAAAACTCGAAGCTCGACGTAGTCTCTCCTAGGCCCTCGCCAATTATAATCAAATCCAACCCCGTAACGAATTGCCACTCGGCCGTTAACGAGCTCCGAAATTAATTATCCGTCCCGCTCGAGAGAGCCGCGGAGCTCGCTAAACTTCGCGCGAAGCCCCGTCATCCGGCTAATTTTCCAGGCCGGCAGTTCGCCCCCCGAACCTCTCCTCGCGGCTCGCGATCCTTCCCTTCAAAAATCCCTCACGGCGCGAGGAAGCCCGCTTTTAGGAGAAGTGCCGCTTGGAAGCCGCGCGGAGTCGATATCTCGCGCGGCTCTCTCTCGCGAATAAATCGGCTCTCGGAGATTCGAGGTAAGCCTAATTTATGGCGCCGCCGCGGCGCGAACCCTAATGACGTCTGAGAGCTGGAGGAGAAGCGGGTGGAGGTGGGTTTTTGAAGAGCGAAATGATTGGTGAAAGGTAGAAAAAGATGTATTTATTTACAAAAGCAAGAATAATTTAGTGATTTTAAAGAGATCAAAGTGACGAGTTTTCGGAGAAAAAACTATTTTTTACTAATATAATTAGTTTTTGAGTAAATAGTTTGTACAAAACCTTGTTTGTCCAAAGTTATTTAAAAATGCAAAAAAAAAAAAAATAGAATTACAAAAAAAATACATAATGAATTTAAACTTTGTTTTTCTCAACTTCAAAATAAAACAAATCCGAGAAAGTTATTTAAATTCTGCAGTATTAAATTTCAGTTCCCGAGGCATTATTTATTCTCGTACCGTAATAAAGAAGACTGGAAAATTAGCTTCCCCCGCAAGAATCCCTCAAAGAAAGCCAAACAAATAATAATTAAGACAAGCCATCGCGAGCCTGCATAATCAAGCCATCTTATTTACTTACCCCAAGACCCTGGAATTCCTCCCATCCAAATCAGAATTTCTCCTCCCCCCACCAAATCGATCCTCCTTAAAACTCCTCCCAACAAACAAATCCCCGATCGCTTAAAATCGGATCCTGCAGCCGGTGACGATTAAAAATCTAAAAATATAAGAAAGGGTCGCGCTGCAGCTCTCCGCAGAGAAAAAAATGAGGAGGGAAAGAAAGGAGAGCGGAACTCGCAATAAAACGTCGCGCGCGAAACTTCCGGCCGGCGTCCATTGAAATTCGCGTCCTTGTATACGTCGAGGAAAAGCCCGGGCATGGCGAGATACAAAGTTCGCGCTAAGCTCTCGTCGGCCGTTTCGAATCAAAAGTTCCACCGGGCAGAGGGAGAGAAAAGAAGAAGGAAAAGTTCTCGGCCGAATAGAAAAGTCATTAGGGAACTTTCTTTCGGGGCGCGACGCTAAAATCGGAATTGCGACACTTTCCTGGCGTCGGGGGGTCGGGAAATATATACGTCGATCGCCTTAATCGAGCCGATGTTCTCCCGAGAAATGCAAACTTCGCGCCGGGAGGATCGGAGTTCGGGGAGAAACGAGGGACGCGTGAGTTTTGAGGAGAGACGCGTTTTACTGCGTCTTTGATCTTTTTATCGGTCTGATTTTACGGCGAAACTTTCTATCGGCGGCTGAATGAAATTGTTGGGGGTGTAGTAATGCATAACTTGCAATTGTTTATTTAATGAACAATTGTACTTTTTATTATTTAAGGTTTCTTCTTACAGAAAAATTTACCATATTACTAATGTAAATTAGAAGTTGGATGTTGAATGATCTACGTGCCATTTCTGCTGCTTCCACTAAAGTGTAATAACGTGGAATATTACGTAGGCGTACATTTTGCATAACTTTAAGATTTTGAATACGATCAAATCTTAATAATTTGCATGTAAAAATAAAATAAGAAACTCGATATTTTCTTATTTCCCATTCCAAGAACTTGCCTCCTTCGAAACCTCGTCGAAAATTACAATCATAATTCCAAAGGAAAATCTCCTAGCGTTCGAGATTTATTTCCCCGAGGAAAATAAATTCTCGCTCCGTTTCTCCCATTTTTTTCTCTCTCGAAAATTTCGCGTATATACATTAATGCCGCCGGTATCGCGAAATTTCGTATTTACTCGTCTGCTCGCTCAATGTTTAACGTTCGAGGGGTAGCGGCGGCGATCAAATATTCGCGTGCGCAAGGCGGCGGCGAAGTTTCTGATGCGGCGGCGGCGGCGGGGAACTTCCGCCATGTAAATTCGAATGCAATTGCGCTCGATTTACAATTGCGCATTGTGGGATGCCGTCTATTTGCTTATGATAATTCGGACAAGTTTTTAAGCGAAGCCGATACGCTTTTGCAGGCGGGGAGAGATGCATTTTTTCATCGGAGTTGGGGAAATGATGAATTTACCCCGTTGACGAACGGAATTTATGAGCGAAATTATTGCTTAATGGATTTGCAAATCAAAAATTAAGGCTGCGAATTTGTAATCGTATCAATCCATGTTTGGCTCAATTGTAAAATTTTATTGCATAAATTGTACTTCAAAAGTGGAAAAGTGCATTTTATATGGAATGTAGCAATTACGTTGTACATTGAAAGGCTGGATTTATTCGTTCAACATCAGTACAATTAATTTGAAACAACGCCATTTCTAAATTTTCTATTAAAAAATAATTTTCAAAAAAATCATAATATTGTTATACGTTCCAAAATCTGGTTTATACTTCAAAAATTTGCTGTTAAAAACTTCCCCCAAATCCCCAATAATTTCCCCTCCACCCCAAAACTCGACAATCCAACCACTCAACATTTTTCGAACACGATCGCGAACAACGTTTTTTTTCCCCCCCGACAGCCTCGTCCCGCAACCACAGCTTCCTACAGCAACGCGAAAAAAAAACCAACCCCATCGCCGCGCCAAGAAAGAGATTAACCTTCGCATCTCCGAAAATTCATATTTCACCCCACGGCACGGCGCTCCTTCGCCCGAGCGACACCGAAAACGCATTTGCACACAGCCGCGGCAAAAAAGCCGGCCTCCCCGATCGCCCCCATAAATCACCGCCAGATAAAACTGCCTGCGTTTTTAAGTCGCTCGAAAGTCCCTCGGCGCCTAATCAGACTTTTTTGTATACAGAACAAAGCTCGTTTCTCAATTTTCGCTCCCTCCCCCTCCAGAGTGGAGGGGAGGAGGTATATCGAGTTAAATGCCATGTCGAATTAATCGATAAGTGCGGTGTCGCGAGAGAAAGTCGGCCCGCAGTTTCTTCGGGCGGCGGCCTTGGGCCGGCCTTTTTGATGGATTTAGTTGTAACTCTTATCGCGAGCATTATTGCCGCTGTGTAAAAAGTGTTGCGGGGGAGCGTGGAACGCAAGCGAGCTTCCTTTCTATTGTTAGCGCGAGCACGGGAACGGACACAAAGGGGGGAAAGCGGAGGAATAAATTTAATCTTTCTCGAGTTATTGATGACGCGTGGTGTTGCGTCGGGTAAGAAATCCCTTTCGAAGCGGTGCGTTCCTCCTCTCTCATTGTTGTCGCGGAAATGAACGCCTCTGATTCGGTGGTATTTTACAGCGACCTTGCATTTTGAGGGCAAAATGGGTACGTCAACGCGGCTGAATGCCCGTTGAGTCGGGGATTCTTTTGAGAAAAATGGTTGCAGTTGAGAAAAGTTCCTTCTTGCGTTATTCTCGAAATTCCATGGAATTCGTTCGCGATGATTGATTTTAATTGGACAGAAGAAAGACCGGTTGATGGTCTATTATCTTGCTAACAAAGTGGATTTCCAAACATTGACACGACAATTCTTACCTCTTGAAAACAAGATAACCAGAGCGTCTGACTAATTTCAGATTGAACTACTTGCAAGATTGATAACCTCACTCTCTCTCTCGAAAGAAGTGGCGCCATTTATCAGATAGGCAGCGGCGATTATTTCACTATTTCCCCACGGAAACGAGCTCGACAATATTCACCCCCCTCCCCAGGAAACGGTGACAGTCCCTTCACTCCGCGCCGCCCAGAAACCCCGCGATATTTATCATCCCGAGAATCGAATTATGCACGATTACGTATCATTTATCTCGACGCTTTCATAAATAAAAGATTATTCGAGGCATTATTCCTCCCCTCCCTTGTACAAAGTCCGACGGCGATAAAACCTCGAGCCGCCGTTACAAAAATCTTATACGAAACACATTTTGGGATTGAATATGCGGGAGATTTTTTCATGAGATAAATAAAAAATCTTTATATTTTGTATCATTTAACACCAGAACCTATAGATTTTTACACCGCGAAATGCGAATTACAAAAAAAAAAACATTACAATCCGAAGCGACCGTCAGCAACCTCGCGCCTCGGCATCGAATCCCGCGGGGATTCTGGGCAGCGCGCCGGGATTAATCCTCATTCATAAACTAATGCGGCCCGCGCCGCGTTTTGGAGTTCGCGCGTGAATTTTCGAGTTTTCGTTTATACCGCGGCAGCAGCCCGAGCGCGAATTTACGGGCCGCGATTCAAACTTTTAAAATGGGAGGAGGCTTTCCGGGGGTGGCTGACTAGTTTCGTGCTGCATCTACTTACGCGCGCGTTGAATTTTCGTTTTAATCCCGGTGCCGAGTGTGTTCGGTTGTTCCGCGTTGGATGCGGGAAAGTTGGCTCGTGCGACTCTCGAAAAATGTGGGTTTGGTTCCAGGGGAAAAAAGTGGAAAGTTTTATCGATGTAAATGGAGGTTTGAGATTTGAAAATGAAATATTGACGATCATTAATTTCTGCATTGTTTAAGAACCAGTCGAAGATTACTTTGTGGCCTTAAAGAAGCGTTTCATCCGCAGTTTCATTACCGCATTTAACTTCGAAGTTAAAGTTCAAGGTGAGAAAGAAATCAATAACCATTTTCGGCGAAGTATAATCCTGCAGTCGGCTCGTGAAGCGCAGCCTTAATATTACTTAGAAAATAAGGGATCGAAACGAGCCTCGGACGGCATCAAACGCAGAATTCCAAATCAATTTTCATTGTTAAACCCACAAAGAAATTAGAACGCTTGTCGAAACTCTCTTGAGCCACAAAAAAAAAGAGAGTCGCGAAAACAATGGAACGAAATCAGCCTCTCCGGAGCGGAAAGGCGCGGAATTTCCGCGGCGCCTCTCTCCCGCCGAGGAAAGAAAAAAAAGCAGAAATCCGGTCACCAATTTCCGAAAAAAAAAGGCAATTCGCGCGCGGCTGCGGAGCAGCTTCCCTTCAAAACCCGTCAGGCTTGAAGCGACTGCGGAGCCCGAGCGAATCCATTCATCTCCATTCCGGAGCTGCTTCTCTCTCGGGGAGAAGAGAATATATATCCCATCGACGCGCCGCCGATTAATAAAACGGAGAGAGAGAGAGAGAGAGAGAGAGAGAGAGAGAGAGAGCGCCGGGAGTGCTGACAAACTGCTCGGGCCGAGATAAATATATGGTGGTGTTGCGCGGCGTTATACGATTTGCGCCCGGAGAGGAGGTCGGACGGTGCCGCGAAGGAGGGAAATTACGGTGATGGACGGTGGGCAGCGATCATATTGTCACTCGGGGAAAATACTGCAGCTCGTCGGGGGAGGCTGTTTTATTCTTGGTGGGGGCGCCGTTTTGAAAAATGTCGAAGAGGGTTGTGGGCTTCCGCCTGGATTTTTGGTTCTTTATTTGTTGGCGTATTAATATATATTCGTTTTTATTCATTTTTTTAATCTTTTGAAAATATATTGCTTAATGGTTAATTTTATAATTTACGAGTTTATTGCAATATGATTTAACGTTATTGCATTATTTCATTTTGAAAGGTTGTACGAAGTACATATAAATATTAAAGGAGGATCATTAAAAAGAGATTCATGGTACATATAAAATGTACCTTGAAACGTGGCCCTCTGAATCGTATAGAGCATGAAAAAGTGTGCAAAAACAAAAAAAGAATTAGCTCCAGCAAGTGAAGGGAAAGTTGAGTTATTCGGAGGTGTATTTTTTTTTACTAAACACATCAGTCTAATTGCATACTTTGCACCATTGTTTCGAGGGTTGCGAGGGCCCAAATCAAAGGTAATTTCAAGGACTCTTTCATGCTCTATGCGATGGTAATGGTTTCAGAGACCCACGTTTCAAGGCACATTTTACATGTGCCTGGAATCTTTGGTTTTTTTTTATCAAATCTACCAAAACAGGCAGCAAATTATACCACTAAATACAGCACCGTTCTGAACCCGAGTTAATGAAGCGCCGTAATATTCCCGGGCGAACGGGCAAAAATCCTACTCCGCGTCGGTTCAAGAAGCGCTCGGTAGCCACATACGCGGCACGCGTGCAATTAGCCTAATCTACGCGCCAGCTCCAACAGGTGTTCAAACAAGGCGGGGGCAGCCCGTCGCCGCGACGACGTTTATAAATGAAGAATCCGCGGCGCATTTCGAGGAAGTCTGCCTGCGGGGCGAAGCGGCGTTCCGAGTGGAGGACCGGATTCTCGATCGAGGGGAGGGCAGGGGAGAGACTTGATTCGAGTGTTATTCTCGCGAAAACTTTGGCTCGTAAACTACTTTTGTTCGTTGCATCGGAAATAAAATTTCAAAACTTTACAGACGATGACAATTATTCAGGAATCGGGTCTTTACTCTTTTTCATAAGTTCTTCAAATAACAAATACACTAAACATTTCAAAATGTTGCACCACAAGTCTTAATCTCAAATGACAGTCAGACTTTTCATAAAAACCAATTTTACACTCAACCTCAACATTTACAAGCAGCAATATTAAATCCAACGCAGCAAACTCAAACCCCGCGCCAGTAAGTACGAAACGGTTTCGTACATCAACAGAGAAATGCTAAGTACATCCATCCAAAATCAATCTTGAACCAGGTAAGACGCCTTCTGTTTGATCTCAAACAGGCGGCGTATACGAATTCCGGAGCCTCGAGCCTCCGGCCCCTCCTCTGCATTACAATTTCGGCGTCGGCGTCGTTCGCTTTTATTAAATAGCGATATATACATAAACTTTTGCGGGCTTTACGACGCCGACGGCCGTAAAGCGGCAGTCGGGTAGTTATTAACGCCCGATATACATCATATTTAGGATTCTCTCGCGACTGCGGGGGAAGCTTTACTTTTCGTCGGAGACAAAAGTGTATTTTACGAGGAGCGCGAGGCTTTATCTGTTTTAATGGCCGCTCCGCGCGCGATGGCCGGAAAGATTTTCCGTTATACTTTCGGCGGCGGGTGGGATTTTATATTCCCTGGTTATATGGAAAGTGCAGGCCGGGAAATTAAACGACGCGGAGGACACGCTTTTAGTTTCGCGCGCGATGCTTTAAGATTCGAATTATTGACGTACGCCGTAAAAGTTGAACGGTGTATCAAGTGGGGAAGCATTAAATATTAACCGTGATAGAGATTTTAACGCGAAGACTCATAGTTTCCAGCTTATTTTTAACTGTTCCTTAGAATTCTATTTATCACTTAAACATCTTCCATGGAAAATATGGTTTTCCAAAAATAAAACCTTTTTCTAAAAATATAAGCATTCTCAAAATACCAATGTCAGAAACAAAATCGTTCGCCAGCCCAAAAGCTCCCCCAAACTTTCCGGCCCAACGCACTTTTCGCAAGAAACGTCGCCGCTCCAACGTTCGTCCGCCGACCCGACGACTGCACAGCTACCCGGACACGTCGCCTCTCCCCCCTCGAAAAATAGAAATCCCCGGCGTCTCGCGCCTCTCGGCATTCGCCTCGCGCCCCGGCAGTCCGTCTTCTTACGGCCGCCAGACGCTCGCGGCCTTACATACGTAAAGCGGCGGGCCGTCCTTTTTCACCGGCGGTTCAAGCGGTTTTTAGGGAAAGGGTATGATTATTTGATCCTTTCAATAGGGCGAGTGTGAGGTTC
Organism: Ormyrus pomaceus; assembly: GCA_900474385.1. Lineage (NCBI taxonomy): Eukaryota > Metazoa > Arthropoda > Insecta > Hymenoptera > Ormyridae > Ormyrus > Ormyrus pomaceus. The sequence goes on along the minus strand of UCOM01002176.1, from coordinate 20,113 downwards.
GAGAGGCGGACGAGAAATTTGCCAGCGGATATAGGTGTTATTTTTTAATGAGGCGGTGAAAGTGATTCTTTATCGTTACAATGTAGTTTAGTGATTTTGCGACAGACTGGGGAAATTTGTGAAAATTACCGAGGTTTTTGGTAATGATTTAAAAAGATTCTTAGTGCACATTGACATTTTTTTAGATTTTATTATTTATTAAACTTTTTCAGGAAAGCAAATAATTCAAATAGTTTATACGGTTGCAAAAGTACTTTTTTACTTCCAGTCGTCAAAGATAAATTTTATTTGCCGCGGCGTCCTTTACTTTTTTATACTATAAGTAAAGTCTTCTGAAAATATTGCTTTAGAAAAAGTTTTACGTCGCCATTAAAAAGTTCAGATGGTTCTATAAACCCTTTTCAAAATTTTATTTATCTCCTTCAATTCAGTAATAATTCGACGCTTCGAAGGTTACTTACTTGTCGATAAATCAACCCCCTCCTGAAAAATGAAACGGATCATAACAAACAGCTCAATTACATATTTAAAATCCGTTCGTTAAAAAATAATTCCAACATTCAACAGCAGTCATTGAATTCCAAGACAAACGACTAATCCAACAATTTCCCTCCAAAAACAAGAGCCAGCTTAAAAAAACGCCGCATTAATACCCTTATCCAAACCTCGTAAACCGCTCATTGAAAGTTTGAGTAAAAAAAAGAAAAAAAAAGGCGCGCTTATCGACGCGGCGCCGAAAGGGCCTTTGAAGCCGCAAGCTCCCCTCATCGGCAATCAGCCGGCGAAGCTTATCACTCGGTCAGATTCGGCTGCTCATTACCGGCGCTCTCTCTCTCTCTCTCTCTCTCAAAAAGCAGCGCTCTCCTCCTGGGCCCCAATAAATAACCTACATATCCAGCTATCTCTCCTGGCAGCTGAGTTCCTCCCTCGGGGTGGGAGGGGGCAGGGGGGGGGGGGCGCCTCTCGATTCGCTCCCACCCCGCGGCCGCCTCGGGCTTCGCATATCGGCGCTCTTCCGCGCAGACTCGCGCAGCTGCGCACTCGGCAGAGCGCTCTCGGTCTCGTCCTCCGACGGGCGTCCGCTCTCTCCGTCCGCGCTCAGTGAGTTTCTGCTCTCGGACCAGGTGAGAGTGAGAGAGAGAGAGAGAGAGAGCTCCTTTCGCGGCGTATATCTCGCGATCCGCGCGCCGAGAACCAGAGCCAGTTGTGTGATATGAGGCCCAGGAGGTGCGGCCGCTGCGACGACGACGACGACGACGACTCTTGAGGAGGTCAGTGCTGATCCGGCTAGAAAGTTCCCCTCCTCCGGCGGGGGGGTTATAGCACGCGGACGACACACCCGCGGGGACGGACACACGGGGCAATGGCGCGTGTGCGGGGGATCAATAACGCGTCTTTGGGGAGGGAGGCAGCACCCGGTGAGCGAGAGAGAGAGAGAGAGAGAGAGAGAGAGCCCTCGACCTGCAGCTGCTGCCGCCGCCGCCGCCGCTGCTCCCCCTGCCGACGGGAGGACGGGAGAGGAGCATGAACGGGCCGCCTGCTTCTCGCGAGCTTTCATTGATGCTTTATCCCTCTCCTCCCCCCCGTCCGCCCGGCGCCGCCGCCGTCCTGCCGCGGTGCAGGTGCTGAGATATACCTGATCCGCTGGGCGAGCTCGGAGCTCTCGGGGCTGTCGCAGCACAGCCGGCGTGAGAGTGCAGGCGGTTTTTTCGGGGCGATGTTTTGGTGAGGGTGGCCGAGGGCGAGTGTCGAGTGCCAGGCGAATTTTCGGAGCGCGAGGAGGTGGGAGAGTGGTGAGTTGAGTGCCGATGCAGGAGCTGCCGAGTATCGGTTTCGAGTGGGGAAGAAATGTTTGAGGAGGCGAGTGAACGGATTTTGATGGACGGCTGCTCGGAGTGGTGCGAGTTGCGGGGAGAGGACTAAAAGCTGGTTAATTGGGAAATTGAGTTGACTGCTTGGGATTCTTTTACCTTAGTATTTTTATTAAAGTATCTAAAAGTTTTAACCATCGTAATTATAAATCAAATAATCGTAGATAGCTAAATTGCTTTTCAAATAAATTTACTCGGAAAACTCATTAATTCTTTAAGCAGAAATGCAACCTGTCGGTGATGTGAATATTTATCAATGATGCAGGTCGTATCGAATGACTTAATTAATTGTCTGCTTATTACGAAATGAAATGTAATTTTCGTTTAATAACGTTTACTCCACTGAGAGAAAAGTTTAGTAAAAATAACCATACTGCCTAGTAAAGCCACAATAGACTGTCAAAACCAAAAAAATTACCATACTTTATAAGAAAATTTACAAAACCGTATAGTAAAATTTCTTATAAAGTATAGTAATTCTTTGGGTTTTGGCAGTCTGTGGTAGTTTTACTAGACAGTATGATAATTTTTACTATATTTCTTCTCTCAGTGCCCATATCGCAAAAAAGCGACCCTTATCACCGAATCGAGCGTATTTTTACATCAAATAAATTTAAATCCTTAATCCTAATACATTAAAATCTCGCCCGACGGAATGACGTATTCGGCCCGACATCTGGCTTTAATTTGAATTCTTTTCTTTCCTATATTAAATTCAAATAAGTGGGCTCGGACATAAATCTATATAAAAAAAGAGGACATGCGAGTTTATTGATTCCCAGCGATTTTTATCATCGTCGAAGCTCCGATTTTATCTCCCCGCGTTGCGATTAAAGCGGAGGTGGAACGAATATAATTCGTCGACTGCAAGGAGCTTTAAGCCCCCTCCGAGACGCTTTTCCATTCATAAATTATATACGCCTTTCATTACCGCTCCATAAAAATTGTGGAAAACATATACCGAGGCGACGCCTTTTGAAAGAATTTAATAATCCGTTTATTTTCGTATCAAACGGTTATATTGGGCATTAAAAACTTTTTCAACTCCCGAAGCCGCTCCGCGAATTCGAATATCCGAACGAGCTTTGCGCTTTGCGCGAAAACTAATTTAAAATTTATAACGACTTTGGCTGCCGGGATCTTTTTCGCGATATAATAATAATAGTCGCGTCAATGAAAAACACCTCTTTCCGTTGTTTACTCGCGCCGCGAACAATCGAAATTTTTCCGAATCGCCACGAGCACCGAGTTGTAATAAAAAAATTCCTCTCGAAACTGAAGAAGCAATCAGAACCGTAAAAGTTTGCGAACAATTTCGTTGCGCTTCTCCGCGAGAAGCAACCGCGGGAATTTACGTTTTAATCAAGTGCGGCGAAAGCAGATTATCTTTTCATCTCTCCTCCTTGGGGGGATATCATCGCGAGAGAGCCGTTCAACTTTGACGAATGGCAGCGGAAACAGACGGAGCCCCGAATTCTTTATTATTCGCCCCCCTTATTATTGCGCCTCGCCTCATCTGCGGCGCTATTAAGTCATTGGAAATTAACGCCGCCCGCGAAGAGCCGAGAGCTTTTCGCCGGTCGATAGTCGCGCCGACCTCGCCGAGCGCCGCGACTATAGTCGCTGTTTAATTATTTCAATTTTTTAATCAGTGTTTAACGTAGTTATTTGTGCCTCGAAATTATACATGAGCCTTACGTGTAAGGAGAATCGCTTAAAACTTTGCGGGCAGGTATAATATTGCAAGAGCGACCGTTGGAAACCGGGTTGTTTGTGATGGTTGTTACGTTACTTTGTTCTAAATAAATATGAATATTTGTGCTTTGAATCTAAATTTAAATTTTTTGGAGGTACAGACTGGAAAAAATCAACCACGTTTCGAACTTCTCCTTCCGAATAAAAACTTCGTGTTCTTCGATCGATAAATTTGAATTTCAATTCTTTATCCAAATGAAATCTCGAACATTTTCGAATACATTTTCGTCCCCGTCACCGAGAAAAAAAATCCTATTTATAACGTAAATTAAAATTCACACATCGATCCTCCAGGTTTTTCCGTCCGATATATCGTTTCCCAAATTTTCCTCCGTTCTAATAAAAGACCCCACCTCCAATTTCCGAATGAAGCATATAGTTTTATCAATTTCCCAAACAACCAGAAAATTCATCGGCCATCAGAAACAACAACTCCGCCAATTCCCCGAAGCGCACCGCGCAGAAAGTTACAAAAATTCATCTCGCCCCGAATTCCCGCCAGCCGAACAAAGCTAATTTCGCCGTTCCGGGCAAAACAAATCGACGCTCAAACTTTTCCGCCCGGCCAAACTTTCCAGCCGAATAACGCCCGACGGCGGCGGCGGCGACGGCTCCTCTGTTTTCAAACCGGAGCGACGTTCGGGGAGCGCAGAGCTCGACTAATCAGTCGCATCTGAATTTCATATTTCCCGCAACACATCGCGGCGATTTGAATATTTCAGCCCTCCCCGAAGGGGGGAGATTCCAGGTTTCCAGGGCTCCTCTTCCGCGTCGTTTAACCCGTTTTCGGCTAAGGTCTTATCGACTCTCTCCGGTCAACGGAGTCGCACAGCACTTGATATTGAATTTTTCCGCGGCGGAGAAGAACGGCTTCCGCCTCGCGGAGCTCGCGGCTGATTTCGGCTCGGAATGCCGGGGCTTGCCTATTTTGCCGGGGGTTAATGGCGCGTAAATAACGTTCCGCGCGGCGGCAGTCTGGGGAAAATCACTTTTCTGATAAATTGAGCCAATAATTCCTGGCTCGTCGGCCGCTAACGACATCGGTAATGTAGTGACATCGTCATGAGCGCTCTAATTAATTTTACATCAAACCGGAGGCTATAAAGGCTGTTGGCGAAGCGGATTCAAGCTGCTTTAACGGTTGGCTTTCGTTTGATGGTTTCGGTGCGATAATTGCTCGGCTCGTATTGTTTTGGAATTTTGATTGCGAGCGAAAGCTGCGATTCTGGATTTTACTAATTTGGGATTGATAACTTTGCGCAATCAGAGTTCAAGTTTACTTTGGTACTGATTGGGAATGGGTTTTGTCTAAATCGAACTGAAAAATCATTTTCCGTTATTTCCGATATTTTGGAGTAACTATTTTAATCGAACGCTTTATTTCAAGGGATTATTCTTGACACAAATCAGATCAAAAACGTCAATTTATAGAAAAGCGATAAAAAATTGGGATTTAAATAACTATATCCGCTTCGTCTATTAATTCCAAAAAAAAAAGGAATGCAGCAAAAAGCAGTTTAATTTTAACCCTCGCAAAACACATTATCCCTCTTCAATCTTGCACGATCTCTCTCTCAAAATAGATTTCATTTACAAAAATCAACTACCAACCCAAAATCTCAACCCTCCCCATCGAACAATATTCAAAACCCACTTTCGTCCCCTCCGTTTCCTCCGACGCCCGTCCCGCCTCCGCCCCCCGAAATCTCCCATCCAATCCTCTCCAAACAGCCGAATCAGCGAACTCCGAGTCCGACTGCCGCTGCGCTGCAGCCTCCCCTCACCTGAAGATCCCCCCGAAAAAAAGAGCGCCGCGCACATAAACAAATCGAGCGGCTCGAGGACGCGGTCGATAGAGAAGGACACCCTGACCCAGAGAGAGAGAGAGAGAGATTCTCACACACACAGACACACAGACACTTCGAAATGCCGCGCGGCTCGATAGTAGTCGTCGTCGTAGCCTTGTTTGCACGCCGAGCCGGAAAGGATGCACTTTGCTCTCTCGCGCGACGTTTATATTGATTTTCCGCGGCGCGATTCGCTTTTTTTTTTTCAGCGGCTCCTCCGCCGTTGTCTTATTGCTGACTGGGCCGAGAGGGGAATCAGCTCGGCGGAAATCGCCTTTCGGGCCGTCGGGAGACTTTTTTTTTCCGGAGGACGGCTTTGGGGCGGTTATTGGACGGTTGAAAAAAGTGGTCAATTTTTTAATGCGGAGGAGTTTCGGAATTGAATTTAAGTTCGAAACGAACAATTACTTTGTTATATATTGAACGCACAGTCGTACTAAATTCGAACGTTTTAAATTAAATTGCGCTTTTTAATTAGAGTCATAAACCATTTCCAATCGGTTCCTTTCCTACCTCAAATTATTTTAACAATAAAACGCGCAATTAATTGCTTTTTAAAGCGGCGTTTTCCGTAAAATGAGAAACAAGAGAATTGCATCAAATTAGAATATGTTACTCTTGATATCAAAAATTAAGCGACCCGGTAATAACGCAACCTTTCAAACCTGCATTTAATGCGACATATTATTTTTTCAAATGTATTTCGAGTTAACATGTTAATGTGAAATCTGAGTAGATTTTCGAAAAATTTTCTTTTCGAATATAACATCGTCTATATTTATGAGTACACGCATACACTCTAAATATAAGATCAGAAATATGTTTCTAACGCCAAATCAAGATTTAAAACAAATCTGGTAAATAAATAATGATTTTCATCTTCCCTTGTACACCCTTCCCAGCAGAGATGGTCCAAAAAGGTTAATTCAACGTACAAAATCTTTCACCAGATCTCGTTAAAATTCCCAAACCGCGTCCCTTTCTCAAATCCAGCCTTAAATCATCCCCCGAGTCGCCGCACCGCCAGCGCATTGTAATCCCCCGCGATTCCGCGAGCGGCGCGCAGCGTCTGTCGTTGAAATTTCGGCGAGCAGCGCCGAGGAAACAAAAGCGTCCGTCGCGGCTGCTGCTACGAAAATTTCAATAGCGCCGGGCCGTGCTCCTGCGCGGCGATCCCGGGATTTCGCGCTTTATTGGATTCCCTCCGCGCGCGAGCTGACTTTGATAAATCGCGTCGTGTGTAGCTCCGCGCTGCGTTTTCGGGCGATTAATCGGCTGCGTGCCGCCGCCGCGCGGCTGGAGGAAAAAAATGTAATTAGGGAGAGCCGGCTGATAAGGTCGTTTATCCGCCAAATTACTTTCTGTAATTAGTTTTTCGCTTTTCGGGGAGGGCGGCGGAACTTTGCCGCTCGAGTCTTGTTGTTCATAATTTTTAATCTCGGGAGTCGACGGCGGAGTGGAGTTGGCGGGCTAATTTTTAAAAGTTGGCTGAGAGTTTGAGAAAGGAAGACAATTTGGGAAATGGATTTTTAGAATTTTAGACGGTGAAGAGTTTATAATCATAATGTTAATATACATATTGCATTGCTTTTTAGTCTTTAGACTAGAATAATTAAATTATTTATATATGGAGAAAAATTCTGTACTGAAAATTACAATAGTCAATCTTAATTTTCTCACAGACTTGACATTGTTGGAAAAATTACAATAATTTTACAAAAAACTATTGTAATTTTTCCAACAATGTCAGTCTGTGAGAAAATGAAGATTGACTGCTGTAATTTTTAGTAGAGAATTTTTCTCCGTGTAATTTATTTAATTTTTCAAATTATTTTATACAGCGCTGAACAAATGTAATTCAATGCTAAATTATATTATGGTACACATCTGTCTGTAAAATTAGAGTAAAATTAATGTTTAAAATAAGCGTATTTCACATTTCAAAAGAAAAAAAAAAAAAAAACGTTCAAAAATAGTCCTTTTGACTGCACCAGCCGGATATCCCAGACGTACTCCAAGTCGCGAGAATATACTGCAGTTCTTTCTAAAGAAATCAATTTTGAGGAAAAAAATTTTTCCACTAGAACGCAAAACTTGAAAGGCTTCTTTAGGATTTCGAGGATCAAATCTAAACGGGGTTTCGAGAGCGCGGGAATTTATTTTTACGTTCCGAGGGGGGGGGGATAAAAATAAAATAACATCAAAACGCTTATTGTTCTCGCGAAGCGGGGAAAAAAGGAACGACTGTACAGAAACTAGTCTCAAACTCAGCTTTGGGGTTAACTGGACATAAAAATTTATCGATTCAAAGAGAGAAAAATACTGGGGGGGAGCTTTTATTTTCTCGAGCTTTTACGTCGCCAATATATCATCTCGGATTTTCTTATCGCTCCTTTCGCCCCGCTAATACTTAATTGTTTTAAACTACGAGCTATTAAATTTTTAGCAAAAGTCGTGTGTGCCTGCCGTTTAAAACTGTTATTTTTTTTTTTTTTTAAGTACAGTCAGAGCGGCGTTAAACTTATTTAGGTTGCCAAATGTTCTCGAGTTAAAAGGTACTGTTTACTCAATTAAGACGCGCTCGATAGTTGAAACAAAGGGACGGCAAAAGCAATTATATGCGTTGTTTCCAATATTTACGAAGCTGAAAAATAGATTGCACACGAAGCCTATAGTTTAACAAACTGTGTCAAACGAACAATTACTTTTGTTAGAACTGAAAACTTATCTTTTTTCAAAAGTCAATATATTAACGTAATAAAACAGAATCAGGAATGATTGCAAAACACCAATTTAGCAATTTTAAAAGGGAATAATTGTTCAATTTAAAATTCACACGTGTAAATTTAATACACCTATACTCTAAAATTTCTTTAAAAAACACGATCCTCGATCCCCTTCCATCTCCAGCGATCATCATCCACATTAGTCCTCAGCTCCCCCTTAAAATTCAAAAATAACCCGCTCGAAAATTCCCGAAAACCCGCGCGAAAGAGCTCGGAAACAAGCAATTAAACCCGCTTCCCCGCGACACTCTCCGAAAAAAGAAGCCTTATCTCTCCTCGTCGGATATCTCGCCGCGGCGGCGTCGGCGGCTAATTAGCGCGAAAGAAGGACGCGCGGCTCGGGGGACCTTGGGGCTCGCGGCGCGCGCCGCTATAATTAGACTTTAAAATTGAATTTCGGAGAGAGCCGCGCCGACGGCGAGGCAGATTTTCGTGCTATCGGCGGCCGCCGCCGCCGCGATGCGGGCGGCGACCGTCGCGGGAGCCCGATAAGTTATGTGGCGCGCATTCCATGAGGGGGCGATTGCGAAAGCATCGATCGCGGCGGCTCCCGATGAATTTCGGGACTGCCGCGCGGAGGGATATGTAATATGTGGGTGGAGGGGTCAGTTTTCCTTCGATTTTTAAGTAAAAGGTAGGAGTGGGGCATCGATACTTTTTTCGTTAAGTAGTTGCCGAACGGGGAGTTCGAAAGTTCAGAAAGGGAATTTGGTTCAGTTTTGGAAACGTTCCCAGAACGGTGATTCGAGTCCATTTGTATTATCGAATGTAGGAGATACTTGTTGAGATGTAAAAGTTCTTAAAAATGGAACATCTCTCTAATATTGATTCGTACTGCCTCGTGAAGCGTTTTAAAAACTTGGATTATCTTTTGGGCAAGGTAACTTTAAAAAACAAAATATATGCTTTTGAAAAAGGTAACTTCAAAATTCTGAGTCTAATTTTAGAACCTTTTTTGAATTCAAATATTTTTGCATCTATTTATCTTACCACACAATATATATTCACGGCTTATTCTACCGCATCTCATCTAAAAATTCCACGAAATCCTTTCAAATTTCCGCTGAAAAATTTCAGCTGCTTACATTCAGCGCATCCGCATACTAAAATCTGATACCTTTTACAAAGAATGCTACGAAGTAACATCCCCCGGAATATTTCATACGCGACGCAGCTCCGATAAGAAAACGAGACCGCCGGCCGCGGTAACAAAGCTTACAAAATATTCAGTTAATTCCGCCGCGCGCAAAAACACCCCAAATTCCTCCCTGCCGCAGCGTCCCGAAACACCGCCGCATCCCGAGATTCCGACACCGCAGAATCACGTCCCGGAGCCAATCGAATATTCCCCGCGAAAATTCGCCCGGCGGCCGATCCGCAAAAGCGATTAGCCTACTTTCCCGCGCGCGCCTCGAAAAAGGCTCCTTGAACGCGAGCGCGCTTTTTATCGGAGCCGTTCGCGCGCAAACGGCCCGCTTCTCTCTCTCTCTCTCTCTCTCTCGCGAAAACGATTGCATCGGCGACGCAGACGGCGGCGAACGACTTGTTTGTCGCTCATACACTTCGATGCGAGGGGTATTTTTAGGTTTAATCTTCGCTCGAGAGAGAGAGCCGAGTTTCGAAGTCGAATTAGAGGAGATTAATCCAAGTATTTCGAGGGGAGGATCGATTGCCGGACGTTTGCGTCTGCCGCCAGCTGGGAGGATATAGTTGCTATTGTTCTGGCTGATATTGCAGCTGGTCTTGCAGTTTATTAACCGAGGCTCGAGCAGACTAATTAATTGTAGAATTCGTTGGGTAAACGCAGGCGATTCTATCGGACGTGTTCGCGGTAATTACGCGATAATTTGTTTTTAATTAGATTGCGTAAGCATTCGCTCCTCCTCGGCGCGATTTCAATGCATTCGTCAGTTTGCTCGTTAAGCTTTTCTGTATATTTTTAAATTCAATTAAAACTTCCCAACAAATTCGACTCGATCGCTTCTCCGGCTAAAAATTGTAATTCGCTACGCTAACAAGCAAAAATTCGTCTTTTCAAATCAAAGTTGCAAAAGGTTCGTCGTCGTTACCGAAAAACCGATAAAAAACTTTATACCAATCCAATCGCCAACGGCAAAATAACTCGAAACTCAAATCTCGCGCCACGGTCGCTGTAAAAAAGCAAAAAAGCCCCGTCGCTCCGCTAAATCCGAAACGGCCGCTTAAAAAAACGCCGCGTAATTGAAAGGCAGCGGCCCGAGACGGGCCATTTCCATATTATAACATCGGCGGCGACGCGAACTCCGCGAGGAATCACGGAAGAGTCGCGCAATGCAGCAGGCGGCGGGTCGCTCTTTCTCTCCACAGGCTCGGAATAAAAGTGTAAACAACGAGCCTCGCCGCGCGGCCCTGAATAATACAAGCCATCCATAAATGATCGAGATATTAACCTATTTGCGTACCGGTTAAGCTCGCTCCTCCTCCCCTCCCGGCGGCGGCGGCGAATTTCGAATTCAAAGCGCATGATAAAACAACGGGTCGATAGCGGCTGCAAACACACTCTTCTCTCTCTCTCTGGCCTTTTCTGAATTTTCGACCTGAATTATTTACGAGGGGGAAAGGGGGGGGGGGGCGGAAAGCAGCCCCGGAAAAACTTCAGGCTCTGTGTCCACACGCGGAATCTCTCTCTCTCTCTCTCTCTCCCTTTTCCCCCTTCCGCCGGCTGGCTGACCTATAATGCCGCTTTCTTTTTTTTTTTCGCTCGACGGGCGACTCGCTCCGCGATAAAGCGCCTTACTTTATGCCGTGTGCCGTAAAATAAGAGAAAAATTTCCCCCCGGCGTTATTTGCAGTGCTAAGTCGGGGCTGGCTTATTTTTTTTTTTTTGCTTTTTTTTGCTTTTTTTTTCTCGTTCGCCGAGAGGAGAGCTGCGGACCTTATCGATTATTTACTCGGGATCAGGTTGCCGGCTTTTCTGCCCGGCTCTGTTGCCGGGAGGGACACATTTCGACGCTGTTTCTGCCCTTTTTTTGGGGGGGAGGGAGATTTGAATTTTTCCCGTGGAGGCTGCTCCGGTTTTCCTTCGTGTAGTTGGCTAGTTTGTTGGAGATCTAAATTTGAGCCACAATAATTTTGGATACAAACATTTTATTTATTACAAAATAGTTACTTGCTATTTTGAAGCACTCTATTCTTAAATTAGAAAGATAATTAACGAAGCTAATACCGTTCTCTGCTTCAAAACTTTAGCTCAGCCCGAAGATTACCCGGTAATTTAACAAAATTCCCTTCTAAATCTGCATAAAATTCAAATCCAGCCATCCCCCCCAACTTTATATAATAACCGTCGTTACCTACCTAATTACCCTCATTATTAACATTGTTACCATTATCGTAACATCTTCTTATACCCTTCTTTCGAGATAAACCCCAATCAAGATGCATATCAGCTCCAACCTATTTACAAACACCCCCAATTCCGTGCTTTATCTCCAGGGGGATCGCGCCGAGGGCACACCGAGAAAACGCTCGGTGAAAAGCTAATTCCGCTATGAAAAAAAAAAGCTTCGGGATCGACTTCGAAATCAACGACTGGCCGCCCCCTGAAAACAAGTCCGTGAATTGGAAGCGCAAATGCGGCGTCTTCGTCGATCGTGTGTTCGCCCGTCGATTGGAGAGGTCGGGATTCCCGCTTGAACCGGAGCCAATTAGCGGTCGGTGGGATATTCAATCGGATTTGCGCTTCGCAATTCGGGGCTGAGAGACGGGTTGGGGGTTGATATTTATCATCGCGACGATTTCGGTAATTGTTAATCAGCGTAATAGCCGCGCGGCCTTTTTTCTCGGTGCAGTCGGCCGCGAACGAGGGCTTTCTTCGATATTAAGACGAAAAAGCCTCGGACGGAGCGGTCGGGGATTTTAAGAGCGGCGGGGGGAGGAAATAATTAGCCGAAAAAGGAGAGAGGTTACAGTTTTCACTTTTTCAGACACGGTTTTCCTCGCGCGTCGATTATGACTGCGGGGAAAATTAGCATTTCAAATTGGCTGGGTATATCGATTGCTTGACTGCGCTGCTTTCGGTGAAAAGTGTGAAAAGTTAAAGTTCGAAAGGAGTGAAATATTGAAAAAGTCGAGAAAGTTTCCCGGCGGAACTGTTAGACACCTTTACATTTAAATTCGCCGAGTAAAATTAACCTGTAAACTACAAAGCTCAAAAATAACAGAATCAATACCCAATCTACAACCGCGCGCGTAACCTTTCACCCACACTTAACACAACAATCGGCTCGAAGCCTTCCTCCGGAAAGCAACACCCACACCGTAATACATCCTTCGAAGCGCGCCAAATCGCCTGCACGCCCGGCGACTACAAAGCGACTACGGCGAGCGATCGCAATTAAAGGCTGCTCGCTCGTCGGAAAAAAGAGGTCGGGAACCTATTTATAAACGGGAGCTCTTCGGCGCGTTAATATTTCAGCCGGCGGTGTTGACGGTAGTCCCGCGCCGATGTAAATACTCCCCGGTTTCCCGATCGATCGCTGGCCCGTTGTTGTTTTTTCAGTCGACGCGGTGCAATTTCGTCGGCGACGCCGCCGTCTCGTGAATATTAACCGGTCGTAATTTTTCCTCGGAGGATCGATAATGGAAAGCCGATATCGGGAGTTCTCTAATTACGCCGGCTGCACTCCTTGGCTGCACTTCGCTCTCGGTAAGGAGTCGCAAGGAAGCGGGGCTTCTTTTGTTTGGGACATTTTTTTTTAATTGAAGGGATTAGGTGGCTTTCGTTGAGAAAAGTTTGCCGTTGAATTTTTCCATTTTCAGTGTCTGTAACTTGCACTGAGAAAAAAATGTTGTTGAAACAACTGCTTTTGCTAGTTAATTATATTGAACAGAATTTTCAGTTAAGTTGACAAAATTTTCGGTTAATTTAATGGAGTTTCGGTTAAGCCAACAGAGTTTCTATTAAATTAACAAAGTTTCTGTTAAATTAACAAATTTTCTATTAAATCAATATAGAAATTCTGTCACGACAGAAAATGCAGTTGTTTCAGTCACCTTTTTTCTCAGTGTACTTTATTTAAAACTACACTGAGAGAAAAGTTTAGTAAAAATTACCATACTGCCTAGTGAGGCCACCACAGGCTGTCAAAACAAAAAAAATGACCATACTGTATAGTAAAAATTCTTACAAAAGTATAGTAATTTTTTAAGTTTTCACTATATCTCCTCTCTCAGTGTACGAATAGTGTCCCAGAGTAGAAAATTGTTCACCTACGCGTCTCTAACAAGCTCGAACCCATTTTTCCCCCAGACTGAAAAATCACCATTTCTCCAGCTCATCCAGCCAGAAAAGCGAGAGAAGAGACCCGAGTGGAACAGCGTCGCGCGGGTCAGACGTCACCGCTAAGAGCCTGTCTCGGCCGGAAATTGGCTCTGGAACGCGGCATTTGAATAATAAAAGTTGATGAATAACTAAGGGGGCGCCGCTTATATTATCCGCTCTTAATTTCGCCGGCGGCGGTGTCGTTTACCCTTCCGTGTATCCCAGCTTCCGCGGCGGGGAAAAATTTATTCATCGAACCGCCGTCGCACAATGGGCTCTTTTTTTTTTTGTCGTCGCCGGGTATTGAATTTTTTTTTTCCTGTACTGTGGGGTGCATTTCCCTGTGTGCTCTTCTCATAAATTAGGCATCGGGCACTTGACTTTGCGAGGCGACCCGCGACTGCGGATCGATTCCTTCGTCGGCTTCGCTGCGGAGATGTCTTAACAAGTCCGGTTGCTGCCTAAACGAGCTGCAGCCAGGCTTTGTTTCTGGGGGAAAAGAACGGTGGAGGGGTTCTTTTTTTTTTAAGTTCGATTCAAGGGAGAAACGATTCGACTTCGATGAGAAAGAGAAATGACGGTGGGTGAAATCCTGGGATTGAATCTTTTACTTTATACGCAGCTGGAAAAGTTTTAAATTTTCAAATTAAAGCTCGAAAGAGTTGCAAAAAGTTGACTAGACTCGCGAGTTTAACAAACTTACCAACTGTACTCTTTTTAGAAACTTTCTAAAACAATTATTATTGAACAGTTTTCTGTCGAATTGAATCGAAGGAAAACTTAACTTGATTGTCGTGAATTTATTACATTTTCTGCCTGCAGTTTTTTAATTAAATCTACGAATTTCTCTACGCCAAAAAACTTCCACTGGCCTCTCAAAATATCCCCTTCCTCGCTCGCCATTTCCCTCCAAGTCCAAAAAGCATCCATTCGAGTTTCGCGCCGCTCTTATCAGTCGGATTCGGCGCCAAGTCGCCATTCTCCCATCGCGCACTTCTGGGTCAGCGATTACGGATCCGCGGCGAAAAAGTTTATGTTCCGCTTCGAGGATTCACCGGGAAAGGCGGCGACGTTAAAGTTGAAAATCGTCGAGAATCAAAGCCCACACCGCGACGTCAAAGGCTTACGGAAGCCGAGCCGCGAAATTGGTTGCTCGGTTATATTGGAGCTGCGGAATTTTAAGCCGCCGGAAGCGAGTTTCAAATTACAGCCCTCTCTCGGCGCGTTGTTGATTTTCCGGGAAATATGCGTTGGTTTAATTAATTTTCGATTGATCGAAGAATTTTCTCGCTTGCGGGGGAGACGACGGAAATGCCGGGGGGAGGAAGTACGAAAATAATTTAGTTGGGTAATTGGGCTTTGTAATGTGGTGCGATTCGAAATAAATATTCGGCATGCTCTTTTTGGGGATTCTTTGATTTGAAGGAAATTAAATTCAGAGTTGCGATTAATTAATTATTCTTTGAACCTAGAAATATTCAATATAAATTAATAAAAACAATCATTTTCATAAATAAAATAAATATGAATTTATTTAATTAAAAATATCAAATTTATTTTTAAATTTTTTCTTTACTCTCTTTATTGAGAAAGAAGATAAACTATTTCTAAAATAATGATTTCTTTAAAGTATACAATAAATCAACAATTTTCTAGAAGATTCTCAGAAAAAATATTTACAACCAAGCAAACAAAAAAAAATGACAGCTTCAAATTTCATTCGCCTGCAATATGACAATGATCAAAAATTTAATTAACGAATTCAGCATTCGAACCCGACCGAACGACTTTACGTAATCGTCCTAAAAAGCAAAACGAACCCGCGAGGCACTCGAGTTTGTCATCGGGCTGCTTTGTCGTTCAATGAGGCGAAAAACACCGGCTGATCCAATTTTCAATTAGTCCCTCTTTGCAATAACAATAATAACCCCTCCGAGAGAGCTGTAATGACGCGCTTGCGCAATACTCACGGTTCACCGAGCGACGGGACATTCGCGCGGCTTCGAGACTGTAGGAAGCGGTGCTCGGCGTGAGGAAAATGGGGAAAATTGATAATCAGTCGTTTCACCGGAATTACCGTCGAGAAAAGTAGTCGCATTTTTATTGTTTCACAATTTTTTATATTTTTTAAATATTCGCAAATTGATTGAATAAAAATTCTTATTTCCTCCTGCCGGCGGCAATAACCATCGGAAACTGCAGCTAATTAACCCAGACGTCACCCCGAACAATAATATCGCGCGACGCCCACATCCGGGCTGGTGCCTAATAAAACAGCCAATTATAAGCTACTTACCTTAATCCCCTCGCGGCTGTAACTGAATTTCGCGCGACGCGTCGGCCGATTTAATGGTACTCCCTCCGGCCGGCTTTGCTCAGCGCGGCATTTAATATTTGTCCTCGCGTATCCGGTTATGTAATTCAATTAAATAACGCGGCGTTTATAATGTAATTGAACGGAAAACGCGGAATATTAGCCGACGGGCGGCTCGCTTGTCGACGATGATTACGCGGACCGACTCGATAATAATCTGCCGTTGATCTGAAGACGTTTCTGGAGGTGGAAGTGAAAATTGGGTTGACGGGAGAGCTGATTTTAAAGCGGTTTGATCGATCGCCTTATATTAAATTGATGGGCTGTAAAAATTATGATCGAGTAAAATGGAGATTTCTTTGATAATTTAACGATTTTCTCGGGCTTTAGAAAATTTCTTTGTTGTAAAAGTCCGTTGATGAATGATAAAAGTCTGGAAGCGATGTTTAAATACCCAATAAAATCGACCTTCTCATTTTATAAATATTTTTCTCTCGAGCTATAAAAATTTATCAACGACGTTATATGCAAAGTTTTATCAATACCGCACACCTCTTATTACAGAAAACCAGCGTTTATATCGACAATATAAATTTTATTAAAAAAAAAAAAAAAGAAAATCCTCCTCGCAACGCACCGCACTTTAATAGCTTTCCGCGCTAAACTATTTTTCCCGGTGACTCGGCGCAATTACGCGAGGCGATAAAACCCGCGGTCGGTCGTGCGTCTTTAATTATAATTATCGCCGCGGCAATTTATTAACTTAAAAACCCTCTCCGCGGAAGCGAGCCTTTTTTACCGAACCGGGCAGAAGTGCATCTCGACACGCGAACCCGAAGCGCGCAGAGCTCTCGAGATAAATATAAACTTCCGGCGGGCGAGGTATCAAAATTTCACGTATACACAGCCACATCGATTTCCGTAAAAAATTCGAACTGCCGTAAAATGCAAATGGGAGAAACTGCCGTCGGGAAAAAGGGGGCCGATAGAGTCGCAGGAAGAGGAAGAAGATACGGGAGATAAGCGGAGTCGGGTGATAAATTTAAAAAACCCGCGTATCCCAGGCCGCCTCTCGCTGCGGCGATTCTTTTTTTTGCTTTCTCCCGTCGATGTTTAGAGTTTCGTTCCGACGCGCGGAGCAGAAATAATTAAGCCAGATGCGTTTGCGTTCGAATCAGGTCGGGCTTTGTTTTTTAGTGTATAAACATTCGGCGTCCGGGAATGTTTGTCGATTAATTTGTAATGATATTGCGGAATCGTAAGTGGATCAGGTGCGAGTCTTATCGTAACGAACTTGCTCTACTTAGGCTGTAATTGTGAGGCTTTATCCACTGTTTACTGCTGTGAAAAATTAGATAAACAAGCACTCCGTGCACTTTGCTGTTACGCTTCTTTGCGCTGGGATCTTCGTCGGACGTTATTTTTCCATTGCTGTTTCAATTATCTTCGCAGTTTTTCGAATTCAAATCAATCTCGAACAGCCAGCCATTTTTCAAGCGAAAAATACCCTTTTCCGACGAAAACCTTTCGAACAAATTGCCGACCTTAAGCGACAAAAATACTCTGGCCAAACTGAATAAAAGTTCCGCCGCTGCTCTCTCATCACTTAAGATAATAAGAACTGCGAAATCCATTAAATTTTCACCCGTTCCCAGGCACAAATTCGCGTACATATAGTTACAAGTTACAAGGTTTCCCAAGCTCCTTGAACGTCTCCGAGCGATTAATTACATCAAACTACACGGCTCCTCCGCCGAATCATCGACGAAAACATTCGCCCGAACTCGCAAAACTACACCCCGCCCGAAGCTACAAAGTCGCCAACTTTCCCCGGATCAATTAATCATGCGAACGCGCGAAGGCGGCCGGCATCCTTGGAAAGAGCCCCCCGGCCCCGCTCGACATCCTCCGTTATCGCGTTCCGCTCGAGTCGACGGCGCGGTTGGTAACGAGGCGATTTCCGGCTAATCGCCGCCGCCGACGTTCGCTTTCGAATCTGCAGTCGCCCGGCTGCCTTTTCGAGCGTCGCCTCGCTGCTCTCGCGGTGTGCCTGGGAATTTTGGACGCGGCGCGAGAGTCGCGCGGAAAGTTTTGGCGCGCCGCGGAAATTGGAAAAAGTTTCCGTGGTCTCGAGAGTGGACACGGACGTATTTTCGCGCGAGTTTCAAAGTTTTATGTTCGCGGATTATTTCGCGTTTTGCATTGACGTGGATTCGAGCAGCGCGTTTAAGCGCGGAATAATAAAGGTACCATTAAAGTTTAATAAAGAATCCGCAGTCGCCAACCCGAAGAATATCCGAAATCTTAAGTATTCTCGCGAGAATTCTCTCCTCCGCAAAACAGAAAAATCCCCGATAAAATCCTGCCGCTTTCACTCCTCTCGTCGCGACGCAATAACGTCTTAACCGTCAACGTTTCTGTATCAACAAACGTTACTCGCTTCATATCCCCTCACCTGCCGGCAACTTTCCACCTACGACTCAACCCCCCAAAAGCGCTTTCGAGCGCTTAGAGCCGCGGGCGTACGCACGGAAGCGTTTCCAGCTGATTTAGCGGCCTGGGGACGCGACAATCGATACTGCACCACCTGGAATCCCGTGGAGTTTCCAGCGAGGAGCTTCGGGAGCCATGATTTTGAGAGGGGAAGGCTTTTTAAAGCCGAGTTTTAAAAATGTAGGGTCGCAACTTTTATCACGCACTTTTATTAAACGTAAGTAAGAAACGCGAAATTTAATCGTACAAAATCAATTTCGAGGTGCTCCACTTCGCGCCAACGCACAATTCCGCCTCTCGAGAGAAAAAAGAAAAAAAAGAGCGGCCGCTCCATTACCCGCGGTCATCGCCGCCGACAGCGTCGCCCTCTCGGCCTTGATCGAATTAATCCCCTCAATCAACTCCCGCCGACATTATTAATTAAACTGCAGAGCTCCCCGACGCACTGCGGTCGGCTCTCCCTCTCTCTCCTTCTCGTGCGGCTAAACGCGAAATCGCGCGCGCGCGGCGGCGGCCCCGCGGGGACGGCATTCTGCGCCGGGGATAAAAAGGCGCGGGGGGGATGTATACATATAGGTCCCATTGTCGAGGCGATAACTCTCGCGGAACAGACGCACTTCTCCCTCTCTCTCTCTCTCTCTCTCCTCTCGGCCCTCGGCTGGATCTCCCATTGCCCGCGAGTCCTTTTTGCCGAGCGAAGGTTAAGGCCGGGGGGGTAGTTTTCCGAGCTCGCGTGGATCCGTTCAATTATCGGATCCGAGATTTCCGGGGATTTCGGGACGCGCGGAGGCTCAAACGGAGGGGAGATTTATCGGCGCGATATTCGGCCGCGCGAGCGGGGCTCTCTTTGTAATTCCTCGTGCGTTTAATTGCGCTGCTTTATGGCTGTTTACAGGTGGGCGGGGGGGAGATATATACGCGCCGATTATCGATCGTCGCGTTTCTAAAGCCGAGAGCATATAAAGTCGATTTGCGTCGGAGGTGCGTTTGCTTTTTGTGAGGGCGGGATTTAATTTTCTTTGAGGAGCATAATGCGCGAACGATGATATCGGCGCCGGTCGAGCGCGAAATAAACTCTATTGATTCTTTGGGACGCGCCTCGTGAAATATATGGGAAATTGAATTTTGGCTTCGGAAATGAGCTTTGTCCATTAAAACTTTGTTAAATTTATTTTCCAAAATATACGCGGGATTTAAATCCCTCTGTCGTCGACTGCACATTTACGTAAAAGCTCTCGTTTAATTGGGGGGAAAGAGACTTTCGTAAAACAATTGCAGATAATATTTTGTAAGGTCATTGTGAGTTTCTCATTGAAAACGATGAAAGGTCGTGGTATTACAGCATTTGTAACGGGGTGCAATTACGCCTTAATTACCCTTTGTGCTATTTGCTTAATTGAATTAAGTTACATAATTTTCTTCGTCAAAATGAAAGCAGCATTTTCAGACGCTTAGATATACGATTTTATACGAGAATCCTTTCATTCGGATTGCAAAAGTACGTGCAATAAACGAAGTTAAAAGATTAAAAAAGTGAAGCGCGCTCCGTTTTAATCCGCAAATGAAAGAACATTTCTCACTCCTTTAATTAACATTCCATCCCTCCAACTACACAAGCAATTCTAAAAAACACTTCGCCAATCGAACCAAACAAGTATAAAAAAGAAACCCGTGTAAAAAAATTAGGTTTGGCCCAAGCTTTCGCCAAAGTTTTGTTTGGCCAAAGTTCGGGGCAACGATGGTAA
>UCOM01002175.1:0-29485 GCA_900474385.1 Ormyrus pomaceus | reverse complement strand
AAAAAAAAATACCCACATCAAAAAGTAGAGATTTCAAGCTTTAATTTAAAAAAAAAACGATTTTTTTGGTCCATTTTTGACAAAGTTACAGCGTTACGAAAAACGGCTAAATTTGAGACTAATTTAGTGATGCCATACTTTTTTTGAGTAGTATATATAAGTGAGTAAAAAAATGGGTATATATCCCCCTTAACGTACTTAGGGAAAAAATGTACTTTTCTGCCCTCTGGCCGGAAAGCGCCAACTTTCTAGCCGCTGGGCGAAACGAAGTTGCCGCTTTTCGGCGACGTCCAGCAGAAAAATAGTATTCACACCTCGGCTTCGTCTCGGCCGAAAATTACATGTGATCTGAGACTTTTCTTATTTTACTGGCCTAGGTACGTAATTTACTATTTATGAACGTACTTTAACCACTCAATGCCCTTCCGTGCATTTGAATGCACTTCGCGCATGGAACAAAATTTCTTAGTTTTTTATATTCATAATTTTCTAGTGTTGCAAATAGAACCTGTATTGGATGTTCACGTATGCATCTGATCGTTAGTCAACTTTAGTAAATAACACGATTGCGTTGAGTTCATGATGATGGAAAAGGTTGATTACTATTAGTTACATTTGTGAGATTAGCACATCTTTGGACGGGGAAATTCTCGAGGTCTTTGGTGGTTCGATCTATAAAATAAAGGTTTTTAGATGGTTTTTTTTTAATCGATAGGATTTGATCTCACCTTTCGAATGCCGATAGTTAAAATACTGAACAGCAAGCAGATGAAAAATTATAAGTGATTGAACAAAAATTGATTTTTCTTAGATTTTCCCTAAGACAGCTCATAACTTATGAAAAATTGAGCGTTACACCGAATGGACGCGGCTTCGTTCATATTTTAACATTAGAAAACATATACCGAAGTTATAAGAAAATCCGTGATCCGGACCCTTGGTCCTCTCCTAGTTAGTTTTAACTAAGTTCTCCTTAAATATCGATAAACAATACTTGGCAATTTAAAGTTTTAAAAGCGAAAAAAAATTATATGTATTCTATGAAACTATTAATTATTATTTGTTTTTTAAACTGTAGAAGATATGGATATTTCTGGATTAAGTCTTCATCAAGCAAAGAGACTGGAGATGGAAGCCCAAGTTCGCGTTCTGGAATTGGAGCAGGCTTTGGAGACTGAACGATTAAAATTATCTGCTTTACGTCGCTACCATTACCAAATGGCTGGTGAAAACGACAATTAGAATGTAAGATGCAAAATTTAAAAAGAGTTAAAAGACAAACGGGTTGATGTAAACAAATAACTGATGATTTGTAAATATTAGAAAATATTTTTTTTAACGTAAAATATAAAAAAATTTATTTGATGGATTTTTGCACAAACAATTTTATTGTTTGTATGCAATTTATTTATCTATTTCTATAAAATTTCAATTTTCTAAAAAAGTAATTACTTTTAAACTAAATTCAAATTGTCGAATATTTGTTTTAGAACATGTAAAAATGAATTTAATGTGAGAAGGTATTTTTAAGTATTGTTCTAATACTATTAAATATATAAATAAGTCCCATACGTAGGATTCTGAAAAACTTTCTTTTAACAAGTAAAATGAATTTATTTTATGGAAAAAACATATTTTTCCTACGATTTTCACATATTTATAAAATTATGAAATTAGTCCTTACTATTACGAAGAAGACCAGTCAAATAAGACTAATTACTAGTAAGTAAGGTTACACCAACTGCAACGAAATAATTTATATTTACTGGTTACTCCTCAAGTTATTATTGAGCATCTAGTTTATGATTATTTTAAAAGTCTTTCTTATCTTTATAGACGTATCAAAGATTTATTTTTTACAAAGGTTTACTTACCGAAAAAATTATGTTAATTTTTATTAATTTTTATTTAAAAAAGTATCCATCACTTTTCCTCACTCTTATAACATTAAAAAAATCATTTAAAAGTAGTTGATTATCATCAAGTATGATATATTAACTTGAAGGAAACATTAACTTTTGAGAACAAGCATAATATTGATAAAATTAGTTTTATCAGATTATAAAATTAAGTTTGATGAATGTCTTTTTCATTATTTTCAGCTCTGCATTTGAATAACGAAATGTTATCTTATGTATGAATTTGTTAAGTGTGTTCAAATCATGAACATTTATTATTTGTGCATGTAAGATTAAATTTAAAAGATAGAAAAATATTTTGCAAACAAAATATTTAATTGTGATTAATTAATAATGCTTTAATCTCTTTTACTATCTTTATGACCGTCGATTTTCCGAAAATTATTATTATTAAATCCTTTTATAAAAAAAAGCGATTAATCTATATTTAGAGCTAACATTTTGGTGCATAAGTATTTGCATCAAATCGTACAATTGTACCGTTTATTATTGTTAACCAAATCTTTAACTTTAAAAGACACGTGCCTTTATAAGTTAATTTATGTTTAACCATAAAAATTTTAATATATAAATATATATAATGAATTTGATACAAAATAATTCATAATGGTGCAGTGACAGTCATACTAACTTGATTACCGAATGTTTTATACGAGCTTATAACAAACTATATGTATTATCAAAAACTTTTTGATACGATTGTCAAACTTTATGTATCGTAATTGAACGGTATTAAAAACAATACATCACATTAATATTTGTTTTACTTATAAAAAGATATTTAATAGTTATATAATTATTTTATATAAATAACTTTATTTTGAAAAAGTTTTGCTGAATAAATTTATAGATGCTGGTCAAACTCACAAATGAAACTGTTTCCATCCTGACCTTTACTGCTCTGGAGTTATCCAATGTATAAGGTCGTTTACGTCACGACTTAATATTTTCCAAAGAAACTGTGTGTGCGCATTTCTCGTTCACTTTGATCAACGAATTATGTGTAACGTCATTGCTACAGCATGTTAATCAATGATGAATTAACTTAGAATGTAAATATTAATAAAATATTGCGTTGCATGAAAACTTACCGAGCAAAAAAAGAATGAATCTTAGTGCATGAAAGTATGACGAATAAAAACAAGTACGAATGCTTTAAATTTGCAATCTTGTAATCCATTTTATGGTACAAACACATTGTATTCCACTCCACAAAATTATGTTTTTCATATGATGCCTAATTCCGTGACATCATCACATACAAAAATTTTAATTTGAGGTTGAATGCTAATTGAGTTTTTGTTCAACATGGTTAAAAACTAAAAATATTTAATTGCTCACTTTCTCATAATAAGAATATGTTAATCGAAAAATAAAATTATGAATTCCAGTGATGAATCATCCCGGTTGAAAGTAACTTATAAAAGCTTATAAAAAACCACGAATTGTATCGATTTTTGTATCTGTATCGTTTTCCGATAACTTTAAAAGATTTTATCGTTTCTTTTCCGTAGGAACCTTGAGCAAAAATGCGTTTTGAGTGTCACCCAATGTATTTTGTATACAAGTATTGGAATATACGATATTTATATTTATTTACCTTTTGCCGTTTATTATTAATGCAAAATATAATTTTAGATATTTTATTGAAAATGTATAATCCGTTATTAAAATTATATTGTAAAAAATTAAATTTTTTTTTATTATTCTAATACCTTTTGTCAAACAACATAAATAAATGTTTTAATTTAAAAGCAAAATTAAATATAATATGATTTTAACTAATAATTAAATTTGTAATACAGGAAACAACATGGTAGGAACTTGCTAAATGAATTTGCAATAAAGGTCACGCTTGGTCTTAATGTTAAAGTATTGCTTACACAATTATTTAATGAAGTTTTCATAATAGTAAATTTTTTATTACGCAAAAAAACATGAAAATTTTACAATGCTATATTTATGGAACTTTTTGCTAGCGCACCTGCTTTATACGAACAACTTCGAGATATATATTTTTTCTTTCAATATTTGTCTATCACACTGAGTATCTGCTTATGACAATATTCGGGAAAAATATGTGTGTATATGCATTATATGCGTACATAAATAATACAGCGTATATTGCGTTTTGTACATTTTTTAAATTTTTTCGTATGAATAGAGTTAATTACTATATCTCGTACTTTGTAGGACAGTGTACGATGTAAAAATAATTTGACCCGTCTCTGCCTTGAATCAAACATTCCTTGGACAATTTCGTATGTCGTTTAAAATTATTTTCTCAACAATATAGACGATTTAACCGTCTATTTACAATTTATTTTATAATTGGACTTTAAAAAATACCGTAATGTTAACGCGCTAGACACCAGTTAAATCAAGAACAATATCGGATAAAAAAAAGAAATATTGAAGTTGGTCAAATATTTAAAAATTAATACTACAGTTAATTGTCGTCACAGTCTGTTTTTTTTTTGTTTCAATAAAAGTTGGCAGGAGCTTCACTAATTTTTTAATATTTTGTTTAGTACCATAATTTATACACATTTACATTTATACATGTACAAATGCACGTGCTTGCGCGTTGTTTCAACTACACTTTACTATGCATGAATGTTGAACAACACGTAGAACGCGCACGCGCGCGCATCCTTGACTCACTGTATTATCCAGTACAATATTGAACGTTCAGTTTCGTGGAACATGTAGTTTAAAATTATATCTCGTGACTATATACATAGGCCTTGCGCAGAGTCTCTAATAATAAACTAGATTGTTTCGGAAAGGATATTTTCCTTAATACTCTCAACTGCATATACGTCTTAAACTTGTTGCTGCCTTTTACTCATTCATACTCGCAATCTTACACATGCGTTTTTCTCACCCTCCCAAAAATCTTTTTTATCTGTCGTGCTCTTTTTTCTTTTTCTTTCCTCTCCCCCGCCCTCTCTGTTTCACTGTCTCCCACCCCTTTATCTCTCTTTCTCTCTCTCTCTCTCTCTCTCTCTCTCTCATTCATTTTATCTCCTCGCAAACTTTTTTGCGCAGTCAATTTCAGTTTTTAACGCATATGCAAAATTCTTTGTAAACTCGTAATTAAAAGAATGAACTCGGCATAATAATTACACTAAAACATTTTTTTTTAATCGCGCTGCGGCGTTCATTTTTGAACGTCCAAAAGCAATCACAATTTTCAATTTATTCGCATCGTTTGAGACAGTAGATGAGATTCTTCCCTACTCGCTAATATTTTAACCTTCTGTCAGAATCTCAAGAAGAAGGCGTTTTAAGCTATCAAGTCCGGTAAGAAAGCCGCAGTCCGGGCCTTGATGCACCGTTGAATTAGCAGCGGTAGATACCCCGTGATTATGACCAAAGGTTGCATTGGCGAAATCGATCATTCGCACGTCAACCATTGGGTCGTCCCCGGTGCCGGATACGAGATTTGGCTGTGCGCTCGCTGTCGCTGTGGATTTGACTTTGAATCGTTTGGTGACGCTTGCACATTCGTCCTCGTCCTCATCCTCCTCGTCGTCCTCCTCATCAGGTTCTCCCTCGTAAAGCCTGAGCCTGTGGTGCCTGTGCCTATTACGTTTAAGTGGACACTCGGCGCCAATGGGTAGCAGCCCCAAGTCGAGGTCTGAACTTGTGTCCTCAGAATTGACTGTGTGCTGCCCGCAGCAATACTCATCCCCGCTGCCACCGCTGCTACTACTGCTACTACTACTATTACTATTACCATAAAGCATCCAGTTGTCGGTGGAGGTTGTTCCTACGACGCGGCGACCGCTCATTAATCCGTGGGATGGAGGCTCCATAAAGACTGTTTCTTCGTTCACGGGGTAAAAGCCCATGGAATTTTTGGCACCACGCGCTGCAGCTTCGCCGAAACCACGGTGTAGCGCTGCGTGACTGACTTCCTCGTTGACGGACAGGTTATAATCAGCTGAACTGTTACTTGTATCAGCATCGTAGCAACAAGCGTCCGAACTATGCGTTACAACGACGTTGTCCATGAAAGCAACATTGGTAGGATCATCGACGCGTACTTGATATCCTTCATACACCACCAATAAGGAACTGAAATGCGAACGTATATTCATTAATTCTGGTTAAAAAAATGCAGACCGAACTGGCTCAAACAGAATTCAAGCGCTAGCTTTTGTAATGTTTCCAAAATCGATTCTATCCAACTCTTTCCGGTATTATCTGCTCTTGCTATTTCTGCCTTTTATTGAGGCTTTTAAGACTTTGAAATTATTGATCATAAAATTCTCAATGAATAATATTTATGAACTGAATCCTTGCAACGAGATTAACGAGATTGAGTTTAAAAATCGATAGTGGCATTTTTCTTACAATAGCAAATCTTTAAAAAGATTTCATTATATCAATGCTAGCAGTGACTTATATTTAACCACTACTGTTAATAGATTAAAGAGTAAGAGCGTCTCTTGACATTTTCTTAAATGCTTTTTTAAGTATATTCTGAAACTTACTACAAAGCGCGCATAATTTAAAAGAAAATTTCCACTTTTCATTATTTTAAAAATGCAATTAAAAGTTTATAAAATTTGTAATAATAAGCTTTGGAGTGTAAATATAACGAACAGAGTTAATGACTCGCGTGAGTTGGCTCCTGCACAAAAAATAAACAAAGAAAAAAGAAAGGCAGAAGAAATGCGAAAGAAGAAAATAAAGAAAGAAAAGGCACGAGGCTTACCAGGAATAAAAACGGTAGCTACTTTGTCTCTCGATAGCACGGCGCAGCTGCTCTAATCGTGCGATCACTCGTTGAATAACTGAAGTTCTCAGACAAAAGCCATTGTGAAAAAATCTATAAAGAGTCGCTTTGAAACCCTCCTCGTTCAACTCTCTTCCGTAATACTTATCTCGTTTTATATAATGATCGGTGTCTGCTTGATACGCCTAAATAACGAGAGTAAACGTGTGCATTAGGCGAGATTTCCTGATAGGTGAGCTTTAAAAAAAATAGTTAACTGACCTGCATGCCGCATAAGCGAACACCCAAGGAGGCCGATGTACTCGCTGCGCATTTGGCAATTTGCTTACTGCGCTTTTCCGCTGACGCGTCATCGCCGTACTGCCTGGTCCCCATTTTCAAGTCCAATATACATGGTTGCGCGTAACGCGAAGTTATGTTCTCCAGTAATAAAAAATCTGTTTAGTGCCGCGGTTAAGGAAAAGTCTAGAAGTTTGCTTTCGACAGCAGAAGTCAATATTTAACCAGTGGAGATTAAACAGAAAACTTTTCAAAGGATACATTGTTTGTTTGTTGATGAATCTAAATGCGTTCCGGGCTTAAGTACATCTATAGAACTGTTCTTTCTGTGAATCTTCATTCTGAAAGAAAGCATTACGATCAACAAGTTTTTTCTACTATCAAGTTTTTATTTTAATTCTAAATAATATATGGGTAAAATAAAGCATCTCTGTTATTTCTTTTCTTTATTATTTATTGCATTCATGGTACAAATTTTATGTACAGGCGGGTTTAATTTACAATAAATAATTTTCCAAGATTTAATTTGCCAATAGTCTGTAAATTTATAATTATTTTCTTAACGAAATCGATAAAAACAAAAAAAATAAAATTTCGTGTACAATCGGAGAAATCGTTTATTATCAATAAAAATATAAATCTGTGCAATTTGGTTACATACAGTTTATTACTATTTGTTTACAATAAACAACGAGATTAAAGTGAAAAATTGATGTCGAATAAAATACAACTTTTTACATTTTTTCATAAAATATCGCACTTTACGTAATAAAATACAATTATTTGTAAATAAAATAAAAATATATAAGAAAAGAGAGGGCTGATCAAGTTTGATTTTATTTATGTAAAAGAAGCGTTCAGCCTTCTTTTTTCAAACGATACATTCTACACGAAGGTAAACTAATCGGTAAATTACAATGAAATTTATATTTGCATGTAAAAGGAGAGGAATAACTAGGCAATAGAAACTTAGTTATTAATGAAATCTAAAAAAGGAATCAGTTAATAATGCTTTATTTCGTAAAAATATTCTGTACATTAAGACATTTTTTTAGGCAAAATTTACCAGCGTAATCTTATGTATTGCACCGTAAAGCCAAAAACTATGCTGTAAAATAAGTGCGTTTAGTGTTCAGGTGTAGAAGCTTACGAATTTACCTTAGAACATCGTCTCGTTTCCTCTTTGTGGAACCTTTGCTGGGTCGAACCTCTTGGTCTCGGAAACTTGGGCTATACCGTTTCTCTAATTTAACCTCACCACTGCTGGAAGCCTGCATAACACCTGTAACACCAGCAGAATGGATAAGTACAGGTGATCTTAGGGACGAATTGTTTAGTAGGCAAGTCGCGTGCGACTCTGTCTACACTCGATAGTAAATTTTCATCAATCAAACCGAAACGCGTTTTAATTCTATACTATATTTGTAGTATATAAATTTCAAAATTATTAAGAAAAGCCTGCATTTCAGACAAAACATAAGTATGCAATTGTTACACAAAATCATGATTAATTCCCAAGAATATTTTACTTCATTTTCATCCTGAAATCGTAAAATAATATAAATGAAAAATTTCATATTATATCGTCAATTAAAACGTTACATCTGTTAAAAAAAATTTTTTAACAGATCGTATAAAAATACTATCGGTATTAAATTTTGATTTTTTGACGGATACGAGCACGTGACTTGAATTTTTCGCCATGCAACATAATTAAAATTTTTCTCCTCCGGAGCATTCTGGTTCAAATCTTTTTTTTTAATAATCTGTTTTTACCTTGAACTAGAATTGTTCTCACAATAGGAGGCAAAACTAGCACCTTCTTTACACAGTAAATATAACAAATCATAATTTATAAATAAAAAAGAATATTTTTTTACATTATGAAAATGATGATATGAATGTAATGCTCATGAAAATTTGAAAGACTGATTTTACAATGAAATCATTCATATGTTTGTGTAACAACTATTAAAATAATTTTGACTGAAATAACACTACTGTGCAGATAACAGGCAGCTTTATCATAAATATGCCTCAATCGAGAACAATTCTGATATATGTCAGTTCAGAGAGCTTTCGCCTCCGAGCAGAATATATTGATGATCAGCAACAAAATACAAACCCCGAGCATTGGCCAAGGAGAAGCAAATGGAATGTGTTCAGGGCACTAGTGAGTCTGCGAGCAGGCCATGCCTCGTTTCCCAGACACGTATCCTTGTGACTTATTGGCTCTGGGGATACTTGAAAGAAAAGGTTGTTTTTCTAGACAATCATCAAACATGCGCGATTTGATGCATTCATTGTTCATAAATTGACATATCGCGTCCCCAATGAGCAGCACAATCCCCTAAGTCATTGTTTTTCATAAGCCGTATAGCACAAGTATATTTGTTCCCAAAGAGGTTCATCTTCAGCGAAGGGTTTATTTTTCCCAGTAAAAATGGAGACCCTCACAATCTTCCAATACAAAATTCTCACAGAAAACACTAATAAGTCGCGATTTAATCCTTAGAAATTCAAATATCACATTTCAAATAATATATATCATAAAAATACCTGCAAAATTAATTGGAAAGAAATTACTCATATTATTTGTACAGAATTTGCACGATAAAATCTTCTGTGCAAAAAACTTTCTTTCACTTTTAATTGCAGGTTTTATTGTGCATGACATAAGTTACTTTGAGTTGATACTTAAATTATTTTAAGATAATACTTAAATTTCTTGATTGCAAGAACATCACGAATTTTCGATTTAGTTTTTATGCCCCAAAAGCAAATTAAAAATTATCAATTGTTTTTTTAAATCAGTTTTTAGCTTACAGTTACATGTACTTACCAAATTTATTTTTAATTCAGAATTTTATCAAAAAGCACTTTACTTAATCAATGATTAATTTAAAATATTGAGAATAGGTTTATCTTCATGTAGCATTGAAGATCCAACAATATTGACATAGATTTTAAAGATTAATTCTTCAGCTTTGAGTCCTTAAAAAGTGATAAATTAATATCTCTAACAAAAAAAATTATCTAATGAAATGTTTTATAATTGCCACTTGTCAAAAAAGAAAAAAAAAAGAAAATGAAATCATGTAAGCTAAAATAGGTCTGCCAATATCTTTAGAAAAGATAAATATTGATAATAATTAATCTGATTTTTCAAAATTTGATTAAATACCGATAATCTTGAGTCATAAAAGTTCACCAATGGAAAGATTTGCAGATCAACTGATAACATGTTTTACTAATGATAAAAATAAACAAATCTAAGTATGACAACAGCGTGATTTATTTACTCAAAGTTATAATTCACCAATGACGTTTTAAGTAAACGTAGCAGTGACGTTTAAAGTGGGTGTTTAAAACTGGCATAAATTGGGGCAACAGAACTAACATTGCATAAACATTAATGACGAAAACGATGACGCAAAAACGTCATCGAGTTTGTTGCACTGGGATGACAGTTATCTATGTTTATCTATTTCTTTTTACAAAAGTTTCTTAACGGACTTGAATAAAATGCAAAAAAAAAAACAATCTGATAGAACATAAATTGATAAAAAAAGACAGATGATTAATTAGTGAATTAAAAAATTATTATCAACAGTACTGGAGAGCGCAATAATGTGTGTACGCACTCTCTGGTACATAAATTGAAAAAGAGATCGTACTGAAAAAAGCTTCAGTTCTGCAGAAGCATTAAAACACACAATTTCAATAAACACTAAAGAACAATAACCTTAAGCACTAGTTACTGATAAAACATAAGCATGAATCATTCTTGGTATACCTTATCTAAGCAGCTTGGTGAAATTAATATTAGAATATTAGCTTACCTTTAAATTTAGGGACAAACATTTGTATATCTTGTGGAATGTTCCTGTAAAAGTCGAGCTCCCTGCAGTTCAATGGCTTGCAAATAGTATTCTGGTTGAGCAGCAACAATCGCGTGTGACCTCCGACCTGGTGGCGAGCGCGAGGCAGAAAAGAAAAACGATCAAGAGACAATGAAAATCAGCTGTTGGGGAACGATCTTAGGCGCTGCGTTCTTTCCCTCTCGAAAAGCTGGAAACCCTCCCGCGCGTGCCTGCACAGCAGACGACAAAGAGCTGTCGCACTTTGCGTCGTCGTTATCAAACAACGTAGACGGCCCGAGCACTGGGAGAGAGAGGAGCGAGCGAGAGAGAGAGAGAGAGGTAGAGATAGAGCGAGGCGAGCGAGCGAAAGAAAGCTGCGCCGTCAAACAAAGGAGGAAGCTGGCCCGGCCGAGAACTCACCTGGTTTTTGAGCGGGTGTAGGGCGACTTCCTCATCGTGGTCCTGGCAGAAAGACGAGGCTACGGGGGAAGAGCTGTTGTTCGCGCTGCGGCACTGCGTTTCAGCCTCTCCCATGCCCCAAGAACCCGTCAAGTATACCATGCCCGTGTGCTTGTTGCTTCGTCTCTACGTCCAGGAGAGGATGAGCAGAGAAGGAACGCGCTATCAACGCGGCTACTCCCTTTGTGTCGTCCTCCTCCTCCACCTCCGCGACGTCCTCGACAGCCTTCTCGAAAGCTCGCGATTCGTTTCTCCGTCTCTCTTTGCTCACTGCACACACACAAGATCTCGCAGGCAGCCTTACCCCTGGTAGGCCGTGTTCACATACGGCGGGCTCCGTCCAGCACTCCTCGTCCGCGTCCGTCCGTTCAGCTCTATGGGCTGCCGACGACTCGACGCATATTATAAAGCTAGAGGGAGAGAGAGACCCGAGAGAGCGAGCAAGCTGCTGCAGCTCTCCCCTTATCGCATTGGATTTTTCGGTCGCACGCCACTGGGTGGGGATTTGCACTGCCCGTGTCCGTGTGCGTCGATCGACCGACACTCTGCGAGTGTGCGTGCGTGGGCTCTGGTCGTCGCGCAACGTTACCAGCTACTGGTGGGGGGATTGCGCCTGCTGCTGCTGCCTTTCTCTCTGCGTCGTCATCCGTCGACTGCGGAAACGGAGCTGGGGGACTGGTCGCCTGCGACCGACTCTGCGGATTCTTATATGTATGCAGCCTTCTCTCTTTTTCTCTCTCTCTCTCTCTCCGAAGTCGCCTCGAAAGGGGGAAAGCACTCTTCTGGGAGAAAGGCTAATCTCTCGAGCTTGGGTTACGATTGTTACGAGAACGGGCGAGCAGCTCCTCCTACTCCGACGATGTCCCAATCGCGACTGAGCCGCGGCGGTCTGGCCGTATGGATCTTTTTGCTCTATCTCCTCGGCGCTCTCTGTTCAATGAATGGAATGGACTATTTGCGCCGTCGACTCCGCGCACTTCTTCTGCTCTTCGATCCGCGCGTACGTGCGCGCGCGCGCTCGCCTCCTTCTTCTCGCGATCCGGGGGCTCCGATTTCGTCGCACTTTCTACCTGCCTGAGCAAGGTTTCGAAGGGCCCCTCGGCTGCGGCTCGCGAATCAAGGGGGATAAAGGGACCTGCGCATCCGTGAGCGAGAGACTATTGTGCAGGTTATAAGCGGCTGGATTCGCTTTCGCGCTGTTGCCAAGTTTTCGCGCTCGGTTGTATCGCTGCGTCGCGCCGCCCCGCCGCGAGGCAATTAAAATAATATTACGTGCGCGACTTCCGCGGAAAGCGCCGAATTCGAAACTCGCGACTCGCCTTTCATTTCTTTTTGCCACTCGATCTCCTGCGGGAGTTAACTCTTGTAGCACCCGCGATAAATCGCCTGACTCCGCGGAGGCTTCCTTCGCGTCTTTCTTTGTACATTTTCGAGAAGGTATTCCGAGGCCTCCTCGGCTTTTGATCGTTTTTTTTTTGTGCGCTCGAACAGCTCTTAGAGTATTAAATTTAACTGCCTACAGTCTCGCTCTGCGAAGCGGCGAGGAGCTGTTGATGCGGCAGAAAAGAATGTTCATTGACCTCAGGCGAATCGCGCGCGATGGCTGCTATACGCATTCTTTAAATCTTTAAGGTCCTTGCTAATTAAATCCTAAATTGCGGATGTTTTGATTTTAGCGTCGAAAGTCGCCAAGTGAAATCATCGGGTGACCTACAGCGTTCACATAACGACTTCCTCATATCGTTATCAAGAATTACATGAGCAATCTTTTTATTATCGAAAAAAAAAAATCAGTTTACACTATTATCTAGGTGCATCATCGAGGTGAATCACGCGATTTCGAATATATATGTGCTGCATCGCAAATCCGTAGAACGAAAGCTGCACGACAATTTTATCTCCTACACGGCGTATATCCAATTAAATCTGAATTAATAATTGATCCGCGCTAATTGGTTTGTAATCGCGCGGATTCGACGCGATATAAAATTATAATTGTCCGCGCGCGCGGAGCCCGTGACTAATCGGATGAATAAATTTCAATGGCTACGATATTGTCAAGGTAGACTCTTGGAGGTGGAAAAGCTCTTACCTAAATGCTGCGTCGCATATTGGAAAATTTTTCGGAAATTTAGAAAACTTTTTGCATTCATCGTATATGCGCTCGAGTATTTCCTTGCATCGACGAATGAAACGAAGCTCGACGCAAACGAAAGAGAAATTTTTTGTCTCTCGATGTACCAGTGTTATTTACTATTGTTTGGCCCGCCGGCAAATATTAGTCTCCGGTGACGCGGATAAATGAAAAAAGAAACTGAAAACAAGCTTTTAATTCAATATGTATTTACGTTTGAGTATATCGCTATATGGCTTACGAGCTTCTTCCCGGCGCGTCTCGGTTACTGTATTCGTTTGCAGAATTTATACCTGGGAGGGAAGATTTGCTTTGTGACGGTCGTTAGTGAGCCCAAATGCACCTGGCGTCCAGTTAACCGCAGCTCCCCGCTGCGGCAGGTAATATCTCGGTTTCAGGTAATCCCCTAATAAGGCAATGAGACTAATACGCCTGGAGTTAACGATCCGGCTTTATGGCACTGATCATCGCTGTTTTGTAAGCAAATTATCGTCTAGATCGCCTCGGCATAAAACAATAAAATCGTTGCGCTCATCTTTATAGATAAAGCTACTCTCTTCAAGGTAAAGCGAAACTTTATGGCTTAAAGGTGGATTTATTTTTATCTGGGGTACTTAGATCTATTGGCTTACAAGCGATCATGAAAATTTTTAGGGAAGAAAAAGTTTTCTTTAAAATATGTATCGAAAGAACTTCAACTTTCAAATTTTTACACAATTATACTAATTATCAGTATATACATTTAGGACTTATGGATATTTATGAGCCGATAATACCTATGCAAAACACTGAATTTTGATGACGCAAAGCAATATTCCAAGCATCAGTACGTTTTTTTATCGCTCATCCTATAACGAACGATTTTTATGAATCTCGATCGTTTGCAATTTATTTCGCTTCGTCTGCGACCATAAAAAGCCGCAAAAGAGCATAAATTATAGATCGCAAGACTAAACGAGTATATAA
Organism: Ormyrus pomaceus; assembly: GCA_900474385.1. Taxonomy (NCBI): domain Eukaryota; kingdom Metazoa; phylum Arthropoda; class Insecta; order Hymenoptera; family Ormyridae; genus Ormyrus; species Ormyrus pomaceus. The sequence goes on along the minus strand of UCOM01002175.1, from coordinate 15,118 downwards.
ACGAATTACGAATACGAATTTTGAGTGCTCTATAATTTCAATGACTAATGTCAAATTGATTCTTAATGGAAGACTAAATGCGATTCCACTTTAACCGCAGGGATAATTTTGAATGTTAGAAGATAAGAAGATCGCAAACTAATTAAATATTAATACTATGTTCATTGAAAAATAATTTTTATTATGCTTCTAATGATTTTTGGGATCATTCCCAAGGTCATTGATGCAATTTTAGGTACATACAAAAGTAATAAGCAGGGCCATATTTTTAATATGAAAATAATTTTGTTCTATATCGCAACGCTTACATCGTCGTTCCCTCTCGAGCACTCGGCTCCGACTTGACTCACTAAAAATCAGAGAAGCCGATTAGCTTCTAGTGGGAGCAGAGGAGTCGCGGATATACTTTGTAATTTGAACCAACTAAAAAGTTGTGACACGTGCAAACTATATAATCGAACGCTTACACTATCCAGTTAAAACTGGGTTGAGAATATAATGTAAGACTAAGAAAATAGAATAAACGTATATTAATAATCAAGTTGAAGGTTGTACGTACGTAGGACGTATTCTTATAGTTTACTTTAAATAATGAACGATCGCAAATAAGCGCCGTACGAAGGCGCATTAAAGCAGTTTATTTACACCTCTTCTATTTTTGCGTAAAGTGACATTAATTATTATACGCGAATTAATCAACGATTATCAACGTTTTTTTTTTCTAGCGCATTGATTTTTTTTCTGACGTATTATTATTAATATTTATAGATTAAGTACATAGTTACACGTAAAATAGTTTTTATGTTTATAAGAGAAAGAAAAGTCCTGCACACCCCTCGTGTAGTTCCTTCACGCGACATCGATTTCCACTCCCACGAATATATGGTAATAAGTTTTCTAAATCGAGCACAATATTTTTTATCACGAAACGGGCAGCGTACACAAAAACGAAATTAATCGAAAAATGAGAACGCTCAGCCCTTCGGACGTTTATGTACTTCGAAATGTAGAAATTTTATTCTGGTTGGTTTAAATAATCTAAATTTGCTATCTCTTATTTGAGAATACGGCACTTGGCATTTGCGCGCAAGAAGACTATCGTATATGTACAGGCGATTGGGTAAAGCCATATTTTAGCGAGTCTATTAAAAAGCTGTTGCAAAAAAACTCCTATTCCTGCAGTGGTTTCACTCGATTGGAAGTCAATTGAATGCTTCTCGAACCGGTATTAATAAATTCCGAGAAGTGAATAGTGTTTGATTTAATATGAAATCTTGCTCCAAACTAACGATTGCATTACGATGCCAGCGTTCTTGACAATTGACATTTTTTCAATGTTTTGAAAATTTCGTAATGTTAGAAACCAGCTGTAAATAATCGTTTAGAACGCCTTTTGTTCGCAAATTTTTTCAAAAATTTTCCATTTTCACAGATATTTTTAAAAAATCATGAAATATTGTGCGTGGCGTATATTAATTATTGTTAAATAAAATCTAAAATCGTTATTTCATCATTGTTTGTATTGACATCGAAGGGAATTCACTCTTAACTAATCACTGTATTTATCGTAGATTTTTCGAAACGATAAAAGATATTCGACTGTGCGACTAGATTAACGTGATATTATCTATAAGGTGATACTTAGCGTTACGATGTGACCGTTATTATAGAAAGCTTTGGATAATTTCATATTAACGTCTTTTATAACTGATGATAATTGTTATAAAATAATTTTAATCTCAAAATAATGCAATAAGCCGCAAAAATCTATTAAAAGCATATATTTATTTATTTATGCAGATAACGAGAATGTGTAACTGTATACATTTAATTATTAATTTCAAAAATTAAGAAAATAGGGTTTTATAATATTTATTGATTTTTTACGAAGTTAATAAATCAATTTGATGAAATTTTTAAGTTTTTTTGCCAACATTTATAATCCGATAAATCTATATAATACCAGCTAGTAAATTGTTCTCCGCGTTTATAAAGGTTTTCTTTAAAACAATGAATTCGTGTCATAATAAATCGTATCTTTATTGTGAACCATTGTTTTTAATTTTTCAGGGAATATACATCATTTGCAGGAAAGTCTTCAATGCCGTGCAAGCATTAATTTTATCGTTACGTAATTTCAAAGTGAATCTTCCACATAGAGATCGAATCTTACATTTTAATTGTCTTATCAGCAGATAAAATTTTAGAAGATTCCTGAGAAGGTCATCTTAAAAATTTGTGCTTTATCTAAAAAAGTAAAAAAATTGTCTTACCTTTGAGAATTTTACAATCTAATACAAAACGTTTGGAGTATTATGTACTAGTATTTTTTTTAACTGATTGTTAAAAAGAAATTAAAATCATTAAAAATTCTGCCATAAAGCAATGCTTAAAAAGATCTTTCAAGACTTCGCTCAATTTTGAGCAAAATTCTCGTTGCGCGCGCGCACAAGTATGCATTTAAGACATTTCGAGAACGTTTCAATCGATTTTTATCCGACAAAGCTTATTTTCTTCATTTTGTAGGTTTCTAATCCCGACAACTGTTTTTTTTTATTTAATTGATTTTATTTTGCTTTGTAGTTTATATTTTCAAATTTTTGTTATTTTTAACTTTTTTATATGATCAACCTAATTAATACTTCTGGTATTGTTAATATTAAATATCATATGATATTTAATATTAACTATATCTCCCACAATATTTAACTAATCTTCGCAAAATTTTTATCAGTTACTATATACATGTAATAAATAAGAACTTTAATCTATCAAAATTTCGGAACCTTATTTGCATAAGTTAATGATAACAGATAATTTTCTGAGAAAAATGCATTTTTGTCACACGATAAGAAGCCTAAAAATCAATCTAAATCTCCATGAAACTTATTTGTACAATTATTAGAGAAGTTATTGAAACTTTTAAACCGAGTTCAAGAAGAATTGCTTATATAATAATCCTAAGATATTTTAATGACTTGTTCAAATCGTATAATTTTTCGACAATGACTTTATATATGAAAAATTTATTTAAAAAAAAAATTGTTATCAAAATTTTTAAATTTTTGAAATAAAAAATTTAAGTATATTTTCTACAAATTTTTAATATGAGACCATATTTTTGACATTTTAATAAATATGTATCATTCTCTTAAAAATATAAATGAAAATTTATTATTTATTAATTCGTATTTTAAATAAATATTATAAAATAGAACGAATAAATTAAAATTGAACCTAAAGTGCCAATTATAACAACAGTTTTTTATTTTTTATAGCAATTATAACTGAAAGAATTTAAGAAAAACGGAAGGATCCTGTTGACCTTTAATTTTTATTACCACTTTCCCAACCTTTAAAAAACTCAAAACAGAGAACGCAAAAGCTTCCATTCAGTCTGCAAAGAATCGTCGAAGGGTCAATTTCGAATTCCAAATTGATATTATTTATAAATTGTTCACTATTATCTGATGTATGTCTATCACTCATATCCATGTATCATCATCCGTGATAATACGTGTATCACTGATTTATATTGCAATGGAACGTTTTGTACCGTGCTTTATTAAATAAAACATTTTCTTTTTTAATTTTAAACTTTATTTGAACAATCAACCGAAAATACTTGAGATTGAATCAGTATTTAAATAACAATCAGCTGCAGATAATTGTCTGTACGAGCATACATTCATTTGCAATTGCAGCTCACAGCCTGATAGGTAGAAAGAACTGTTTAATTATACATAAAACCTGATAATTTCTTACCAGGGTATACTCGAAACTAAAGAATGATAGCATTTTTTCATGATGCGCTCACCTTGAATTTAAAGCAATGCTTTTCGTTGATGTTATGCGCGCAGAAGATCTTTACATATACGATACGGATATGGGAAAAAAGTTGCTAATTGATCGGCTACTGAAACTTTATTTTGGAAAGTTTAGGACGATTATATGCATAATAAATCGATAAAATAATGTCGGCGATTTTATCTGCTAAAACCTAATTCATGCGTATATATAAATACGTCGAAGCATATGTTGCTGTCGCATCATATTTTGGAAGGCATTTATTACGCATATTTAACACAATGTGAGCTTAAACATAAGCATTTTATTTTCTAGTTTATTGATAGTCTTTCCGGCTCTTGTATCTTGTAGCAATTCACACCTATACTCACTCATTATTTAGGTCAGAGCTCGTAGGTCGAATAGTAGGCCACTAAATATAATTAGATTATTGCTTCCGGGATTATGATCCATCATCTTTCATTGCCTCGGATGTTGTTGTGGAACATCAAAATATTGGAGATCCTGTTTGAAGAAATAGTTTGCTTCTATAATATTCTACGAGCTGATGGTGATGGTTCCTTCTAAGTATAGGTATGAATTCATTTTTAAACTATGCATCTCTATATGGATTCATTTATAAACAATCATCATTACAATTTTATAACGAGTTTCTGTAAGCTCAGGATAGTATTAAAAATTTCATTTTAACGACTACTTTTAATTTTAAAAAAGTATAAAACTTTTTAAATTATTTATGATGATTAAATAATCATTGATTGATGGAAAGAATAGCTAATATGTGAACATGTACTTGAAAATATTTATGTGGGAAAGAAAATGTTCACTCTTCCGCTGTCGGTTATATCTAATTCATAAAGAAAATAAATCAATCTGAACACAACGGAAATGCGACCAAAACCGTACACTTTGAGACTCTTCAAAAATTCTCGACGCTTGACGTTATTTCTGGAACTAAATGTTTAAAGCTCCGCGCGAGGACACGTGACCACAAAGCGTAAGAAGCATACGTATTGAAAAACTTTAAATACTCGTTAAATAAAATTTAGTAACTTTTCGAGCGATTGCTTATGTTTTCTTTGAATGAAAGTCTTACTTTAAATAATTAACGATATTTATTCTTGCTAAAGCTCATTCAATGTACACATTTGTACAAAATAAAAATGTCTAAAAGCTTTTGCGCGTTTTCCACTCTCTTTAATTCTGTACGAAATGTTACAAATATTTACCGAAAAAAACGAATGACAGCTCTTAAAAAATATTTGAGTACTTTATTTCGCAGCATCAAACGAAAATAAAATTTTTAACAGCTTTTCTTATTCTTGTGTTTATGTTAAGCATTTTATATAAACAGAGATTCTGCTTTTAAAATTAATTTATATAACGAAAAATCTTAGTTTTTGTCGAGTAAATATTAAATTCATAATTCAAAGGCCGTTTCAAGTAGGAAATTATAATGTTTAATTGTGCGTGATTTACAGTAAAAACACAGCAATAAAAATGTTGCCAAACAAAACGAGTCAGTCGTATTCTTTTCTGCTGTTTCGTCACACGCGATTTGGTGTAATAACAAAGCAGAAGCACCACGATATACGGCGGGATAATCTTAAAAAATCCAATAGATCGAAACGCACTACACACGCAGCCCTCGAGCATAGTCCCTCGTTTCGGTATTTTACCGTCGTTGCCGCGGAAGTAGGCCGACGGTGTCGGTGAAACGAGGTCGCGCCTCGAACGCCTTTGATTGGCTTCTGAAAACCAATGGATATTCTCGCTCGAATGCGCACGACCAATTGTGAACAAAAAGAAGAGGGGAAAAAACATTGTTCAACAGATACAAACGCTGGGCTTTATCGTTCAGACTGTATATATTTATTCTTTGCTCGGCGCCGCCGCCTTCTGAATTCATTAATCTCGTACGCTCTCCCTCTCTCTCTTTTTTATATCTGTCCAATAGATCGGCTGGATAAGGTCAAGGAAAACTGCCACCTCTCTTGGCGTGCTTTTTTCCTTATATTCGTTAAAAACGACACATTTTTTTTGGTTTAATTGTTTTTATTTTAATTTATTTTTTAATTAGTCATCATTTAAGTGATCACGTACTTAAAACGAAATAATCACGTTGCGCATCGATTTAAAAAAAAGCAAATGTAAAAAAAAAGAAAAAATTTTATAGCTATAAATATTAAAAACAAGAGTATTGTTCGAGACTCTTGAAATGATCCGGCATTTTTCTTATATAAAGTTTTTTGATTATTTTTATGGGTGCGGCTGCTTTCATTATTAAAATTTTGGTAGCGAATTTAAGATAAATTCGAACCGAATAATAACTGTCTTATTATCATTTCCTGAATTTTGAATCCTTTGTGCGTATATTACGTTATTTTCATCCAAAATGGTGAAGGAATTGAAATCCACCTGAAACTGATTCGTAGTAGCTAGATTTAACAACGGTACAGTAATTTATGAAAAGGAACACTCTTGTTGGCATCATTATGTAAATGCTTTGTGCTGATTAAAGTACTGGCAGATTAGATTTAATTTTGTATCCAACATAGCTAACGGTTATTGAGAATTAGAGTACTTTCTTTCGTCAGAGGTCCTAAAAAAGTATATTTGATAAACACTTTAATTTTACTATTACTTTTTACTATTACACGGAGAAAAATGTTTCAGTAAAAATTACTATACTGTTCAGTAAAACAAGCACAAACCGCCAAAAACTCCAAAAATGACTATACTTTTAGTAAAATCTACAAAACTTTTAGTAAATTTTACTAAAAGTATAGTCATTTTTTGGGTTTTCGGCGGTCTGTGCTTGCTTTACCCGAACAGTATAGTAATTTTTACTGAAACATTTTTCTCCGTATATAAATAAATAATTAATTAATAAAAACTTACTTATTATAAGAGCTATTTTTGCGGCTTTGACTCGAAGATCTTTGTAAAGCGAGATCCAAATATGTCTTTTCTAAAATTTAAACAAAAAAAACAAAAAATAAAAAAAATAAAAAAAAAACAATTTAAATATGATATAAACATTTTTTAAGTTAGATTTAATATTTATATTAACTTTGTCAGCGGTATTTTCAATCGAAAAATAAAAAAACCACTTACTGTGTTTGTGCTGATAAGGTGGGGGAACCCAGCTGTAATTACTTGAGTTTGTCATGCAATCCACCGATGCAGCACCTTCGTCATATCTGTGCGAGTTATAAGCTCCACCCATTAAAGAAGGACTCGGATTCTGAGGGCAAGCAGCACTGGAGTTTCCGCTAGGCATTAAAAATTTCCTAAAATATTGAGATCAAAGTTTATTTCGTAAACATGGAGAGAAATATAGAGGGCCGTAATAACAATTACTATATGTCCACATAAAACCGAAAAAATTACATATTTTATGAGAAATTTTACTGGAAAATATATGAAAATTGATCAAAATTCGATTAAAGTTTATCAAAAATATAGTAAAATTTCCTATATAGTTGAATTTCGCGTAATTGCTTCACCAGAAAAAAGTCATTTTTGTGGAAATTTCTGTTTCTGTAGTATTTATTAAAATATTTTTCCCCCTGTGCTTATTTTTGTTAAGTCGTGCGTTCTTAGAAGTTAAGTTATTATAAGAGAAGAAAATCAACACCGTAAAGGGATGCTTAATAAAAGAAATTACATTGAATTAAGAAATTGAAAAAATTATATTAATTATTTTATTCCGTCTTATGTTATAATTTTATTTACTATTAAATTAACAAAAGTTTTAATTGCTGCAATTATTACTATTACTATAGTAATAAATTTATTGAAGAAAAAAATATGGAGAAGCAAAGATTAAACGATTTTAACTTTAGCTTATGGGCATTGCTTTATTTTACAATTTATCGAGTCAATATTTTTACGTCAAATGTTTATTTAGCTTTTCAATTATTGATTAAGACCTTCAATTTGTTTTTATAATACGAGTTTCTATTCAAGTTCGAATATTTTTATTTAAAAAATAATTAATAAAATATTTGGATTTCTGCATCCATTAAAAAATGTTTAAATTTCAAATTTATATTCAGATGTCATTTGTTAAAGATTTTTTTGAAATCTGGGAAAATTTGAGATCGTGTATTATTAGTTTCATTAAAAAAAAGTATCAGTTAAAAGTAACTTTTCTATCTATAAACAATTATTTGAATTTTGGAAATTTTCCGCTGTAATACAAAAACAAACAAGATCTACTAAAAATTTAGGTAATATTCATTCAAAATTTTTTCTTATATAAAATACTGTGTTGAAGAAAATAAGTGATCTTCTATATGAGCAGAAAAATGTTATAAATCAAATGATGTAAGTCTTCTACATGACGTCAATAGCTATTATTTAAAGAGAAAAAATTCCCAAGGTTTACTGATTTTGTCAGATTTACACTTTGAGCAAAATATAAAAAATTTCCAATACTTTCATTCACACAATATATATTTTATGAGTGAATATTTTATCAGCGCTTATTATATAAATTATATAAAAAAACATTTTATGTGTTTCAATAACATGTCATTATCCAAACGGAACTGTTAAATTAAACAAAATATTGATCAATTTTTTCCCCAATTGGAAAGTCCAAATTAATAAATTCGTCATCCTTCATATCAAAGGAAATTTTTAATTCGTGTAAATAGTATACTACTCTTACATATCTTATCTTAATACTCTTTATATATATATATTATTAATATAAACAAATATTTTTTGCTATAAACGTATTAAAGGTCTATTAAATTTTTGTTTATATTTACCTTAAATTTGATAGCTCCATACGTGTAAGCATTTGTTCAAATTCAATAATTTTATCATTTTCATGATTTGATGAACTTGCATTGTGTGCGGCGCCCGGAGACGATTGACGTCTTGGCGATAAATGCTTCTGACCAACTTTCTTGCTATCTAATGACACTGAAAAGTAAAATAAAAATTTTTTAAGAGAAGTTCAATTATTGTTCAAGAATAAAATTATACTTACAGGTTGGTACAGTTAAATCGGATATCTTAGATACATCTACTTCTCGATTTCGACTGAGAAGATCGATGGCAGAAAGATTCGAACAAATTTGGTCTTTATCACAATCTAATGAATTGGAACGTGTTGTCGGTTCCGATTTTATGGCTTTAAATGATATCACGTTAGCTATATCTGACGGAATATGACAACTGTATATAGCTGGTGGCGGTTGACACAAATGAGTAAGGCAAGATGAATTTTGTCTACTTGGAAGATTTTGATCATTACTGGATAAATCAAGTTCTGGACGTTTGTGCGCGTAATCTGAAGCTAGTGCATTTATTGAATCTGGACAATGTAGAGCAACGGCGTTGTAATTTTGCAGCGCGGCTACATTATAGTTTTGCAAACTTGAAAGAGCATTCGCCGTGTCATGAATGTCTTCACTTCGTTGTTTCATACATAAGGGTGCCCAGGCTGAATTTCTATCTTGCATCTCAAATAAATGTAATAACATAATTTCGTCATCCAAACCATCATTTGGTCTCAATCTTTAAAAGTTACAAAAATATTTTATTATTATTCTTAATAAGGAAATAAGTAATTTAAAATTAAGATAAATTTATTTTATTACCTATTATTACTTTCGGATGAAGTTTCTTGATTTTCTCGAGATTTTATATTTTGCTTACTTTGCAACCACGGGACCAACGATTCAGCAACTTCAACGTCATTTTCACCTAAAAAGTTTATTTAATTTTCTACATCTTATGTTAATGTAAATAGTAAAACAATATTTCTTTCAAAGAAAAGCAATTACTTTATTTAAAAATTTTCTAGATTATCGTAGTAAACGTTTGTACAGTTAATCAATTATTGAAAATCGATGTAGTTTAAGAATTTATTACTTTGTTTTTAGAAGACAATTTTTGAGATTACATGCGATCTCCTTTTCTGCTATAACTTTTATAATGAAAAATAAGTGTTTAAAGAACTTATACAATTTTTATTATCTTGCATTTGTCTAAATCTATCAAAGAATTTTCATTTATTAGCTTGTATAATCTTCATTGCAAAACAGCCTTATTTTTTTTATAAAATATAACGGAATTGAATAAAATTTTGTTCAAAGCATCATTAACTATTATAATTATAAACCAACCTCGCAAAAATATTTAAAAAACACATTATGCATTTGCATTTTACAAAAAATTACGAAATAAAAGTTATAAAATAAAATCCCGTAGTCTTAATAAAAGGAAAAAACAATTTTTTAAAAATAACTAGAATTGTTTATGGAGTGTCTTACCAGACATAGTTTCATTATCAACATCATTTTCATCATTATCATCTAATAATGTCAAATTAGTTTCAGCATGCTCATCATCCATAAACATATCATGCTCACTTAAATCCTAAAAATAATTTTATAATTAGCATTATCAAAATGTTATACAAAAATAATGTAACATATCTGCCTTACCCCACTTTCACTGCTACTGCTGCTTGAGGGGGCATTAATTTGCTGTGAATTTAATTCTATTGGTTGCGGAGAATTAGTTTCCACGTTTCGATTGTCATCAATTGATTCTAGATTGGCATGGTGGGCAGTTGTTTGCTGAGCATTGTTTATCGAATTACTAATATTAGATCGTTGCTGCTTTATACTTGTTTTTGATGAAATAGATGACAAAGTAGAAGATGAACAAATAGGTCGAATATTTGTTAATTCATCCATATCACATTTTTGTAATATATTCCAGACTCCAACTGGAGTTGTAGAATGTGCATTAGATGTAATATTCTGTGAAGCCCTGAAAATAAAATGCGATCTTAGATATGCTTTATTTTCAATTGTACTTTTAATACATTACCTTCCTGGACTGGAAATAACATTTGGATAATTTTCTAGAGAAAGCGCACGGGGAGAACATATATTAAGAGTTTCTCCAGAAATAGTATTCTGTTGTTGCTGTTGATTATTTGGCGAACTTGGAGTTTCTAAAGTTGGACTACAGGCAGTATTTGCTGGAGCATTACGCGAGATTTCTATAGTCAGTCTCTAGAAATATAAGAGAGATAATTTAGTTTATGATTTGCTTTACAATTTATATAAATTATACTATGATATTATATTTTATGTACTTCTTTGAGTTCATTTATTTGTGCAGCATATTGATTCTGAACAGTCACTAATTGGTTAATGTACCACTGTTGATCTCGGCAACGTTGATAAAATGTTGGAGGACGAACTTGAAATCTGAAAAGAAATAATTACCTAATAAAAAATAATTAAAAGATACTGACTGTAAAAAGTTATAAAATATTTATAAAAGTATACCGTAAAATAAGAGTATCTAATTCAGTATTTAAATAGCCTTCAGTTGCTAGTAAGTCTAATCTAAAAAATCTGTTATATCCCCAGCATTCTCCAATTTCAAAATCAGAAGCAAACTCTCTGACTATGTTTTTACTAGTATCTCGTGAACCTTGGTGAATCATTTCTACTCTATACTCATATCTAAAAAAAGTTTTGAATAACATGTTTAAAAAACCTTTTTAAAAAATCTTACATTAGAATTATGTATATATATATTTACTTGGAAGTTTCTGGTAAACCAGCACTTAGTTCTAAAAATACTGATAGGTAATTTCCACGAACAACTCCATTACCATCTGGATAAACTTTTAATCTCCAACATAAGCCATTAACATGTAATGGAGCAGAGTAAACTGGATCTGCTTTTAATTGCAACTGCGAAAAATTTTGCATTGCAAACGTAGCACTATCATATCCTGGGACAATTTCACTAAAATAAAAGCAAAAGTTTTAACAAAATTCTATTAAATACTTAAATCAGTTTAGAACTATGTATACCTTGGAAAATCAGCTGGTACTGGAGCTGTTACAAAGCTAGTAATAGGTTTTTTACGAACTTGGTAGATAATATGAGATAATTCAGCGGTACGTGCAATAAGTTCAGAACGTGAACAAGTACGTAATTGTTGTTCAACATCTTGCAGTAAAGCCTCTAGTTGCTCAGTCTCCAGAGTTAATGCATTTTTTTGGCTCATTAAAGTCAGCAATTTTGCTTTTAACTGGGAATCTAATCTAGCAATCATTAGTTCTACTGCATTTCTAATTTCTCTGACTCTCTCATCTTTTGCTGCTCTTACAGATTCTACATTTTGTTCCTATTAAAATTAATTAAATATTAATCCCTAAAATAATAAAAATATTAATTTTTCTTAAAAAAGTAAGATACATACAACTTCCTGAACAAGAGTTATTAATTCCATAAGTCTACTTTTTAGTAGTCTAATTTCAGATTTGACTTGGGTAACATGAGTTTGGTATACTCCTTCTAATGGCTTAAATTTATGTTGACGGTGAGTCCCACTCCAAAGAGCACATTTGTGGCAAATGCATTGTTGGCAAGTCCAACAATAAACAGACAAGTTTTCATGATGGGCAGTGCAACTGTAAATATTTTTTATATAGTAGTTAAAAATATAACTTTGAATTTTAGATTTAATTTTAAATTGATTACCTATCTTTTGTAGATTCTTCATGTTTAGCATGTGAAACACTTACAGCTTGCAATGTATCAAGCTGTTGGGTCACTTCTTCTACCCAACGGCAATTTACTAATTCATGAAGATGAAGTGCAGCTCGACAATGAGGGCATTGAGATCTTTGTTCGGTTAACCAACGTCTTATACAATTGTAACAACATAATTTACTACAATGAGGACACAGATGTGCATCTCTTAATTTTTCCATACAAATAAAGCATCGAAATACTTCTGCTAATGTCTAAAAATAAATGCATTACTGTAATTTCTCAAGCAATTTAATTTAAGTTTAATTATTAATTAAAAAATGTACAATCATTGTAGATGGAAAATATTGAAGTCAAGTATGAATTTATTAATATTAATAGGTTAATTAAGTTTACAAATTCAAATTAGAATATAAAAATTTAAAAAATTATAAAAATAATAGTAAAAGGAATTTAAAAAATTTTAACAGATTAAGAAAATTTTTAAGATTGATTCATTGATCAACCACATATAGTAAAGGACATTGCTCCCATATCATACATAGTTTGATTTGATTGAGAAAATAATATCATTCATGAAGAATAGACAGACCTCGACGCTGTGTTCGTCGGCATTTTTCGACGACAGTTGAGCCTCTCTGCTAGCCATTTTATTTGATTTCTGCTTTGTAGTAAAAAATGTATCAAATAACGAACTCCTTGATCGTTTTATAACTCTTTTTATGTGTAACAAAATTTTGATTTCTCTCTTCTTCTTTATGCATTTTTACTCATTAAATTACTTCGCTTTGTGATATTCATTTACAGGGCTTAAAGTCGTTGGATGATTCCGATGTATCAATGGAATTTTATAAGCTTACTCTTGCCATTCGCTTCGAAAATGCAGTGGTCCTAATTTTGACAAGTCGAAATTCCAGACAATAAACAAACGGTCGAACACGCACACAGGCACGTTCAACGGTAATATTCAACTTATACACACGTTTTCATGAAGCGGTGCTGCAGTGAACTCAGTTTTGTTGTGGATGAGTCGTGAACTTTTAGGGCTTTGATATATACCCCGATAACATATATGAGCAAAGGAAAAAACGTATAATGGATGAGATTGCTGCTTTTGCTGAAAAATTTGATGAGGGGCTTAGATTAGGTCAAGAAAAAGGTAAACAAGAAGGCATCTAAATCGGCGAAATAAAAGGTGAACAGATGTTATTGCTGAAATAACAGGGTTTTCTGTTGATCATATTGAGAAAATTCAAGAAAAGAAGTTTTAGTCATAACATTTTTTTATTAAACCCTCTATTCTAGTAATATTAATATTGCAATCCATTCTAATGTCTGTACAATGCCTTTTTTACATAACACTGTTAATACTTAAAGGAGGGATTAATGCCAACACAGAAAGAGCTTCGGGCTACGATATTCAAAAAATTACAGGAAGCTATTGAACATCCAGATCCAACAGTTGCTGCCGGGAGGAAGTCAGCTATCAAGAGATAGGTGGGAGTCCTTCAAGATAAGTTTATGGAGCACATAAAATACTTTAAGGGTGATAAGCTGAAGTTTTTGCACAATGTATTCCAAGATGAAGGTTGCTAATCCACTTCGAGATGGCTTGTAGTTACTGTGTGGTAGAAAAAATTCTTCCACTCTTTCAAAAAAGATTTGAATTTCTCAAGAGCAAATTTCCTCCTGGTAAGTTTAATGGCAAAACTGAAACTAAAATTGACAAATACGTACGAAACTCCTTGCTAGATACGATAAACAAAACAGGTCCTGTATTTGATTTCTGGATTGATAGAGAATCTGGGGAATTAAAACAGTATGATGCAGTAGAAGGTTTTGACAGTGCTTTAAAACTTAAGTGTAGTGAAGGAGTAGAGTATTTTTATAATTATTTAAAAAAAGAAGATAAGGAAAAGAAACTTATGGAAACTATTATTGCTCTGTCTCGCGTTTAATCTATTGAGAAAGATGCTCCTATTTTAGATTTTTGTGTAAGGAATATAGCTGACAAAGATGCTCTTTTACAGAAATTATCGCAGAAAGATAAAGGAATACATTCCCTTTTTGCTAAATTAATAGAGTCATGTTTTTTTGATATGGTTCATGATTTGGTACAGTGCTGGTGTTATGAGGTGATCATTCAAAGGAAATACTCTCACAGGATGAGTATGACCTCCTTTTTTATTCTTAGTCTTAGACTTAAATGTGGGGGGAGGCTGCAGCGGCATCTGCTCGAGGACTTGCTGGCCCCGAGTACTCAGCTTCTCTTGAACCCATTGTGCTCCACCCCCTACTCCTTAACTTATTCCTTTCCTTTATTCATATTCTCCATATGCTCTGCTACTCGGCAAATGGTGCTTAGTGTGAAACTTCTCAACTGGTCCTGCGTGGGCATGGGATTGCCCCATGCTTTATGCCTGGCCTCTACGAAAGCAGGGCACTCGCATAGCAGATGGCCAGTCGTTTCTTCCACTTGTTGGCACCATCTGCACTTACCTTCAGTGCTCATTCCTATTATATGTAGGTGGTATTTGACCCACCAGTGTCCCGTGAGCTAGCCCACTACTTTCCTTAGTCTACCCCTACTCAATTTTCTGTTCTCTTCTTTGGAACCGTCAGTGAACCACACTATTCCTGTGCCCAGGAGTTGTTGCATTTCTGCAGTCCATTCCTCTCTGTTTGGAAAGTGTACTTTGTATGGCTTGGAGAAAAAGAATCTCTTAGCCATCCTGTCGCTTCCCTGCTCCTCTATGTTACATGC